>SZWC01011394.1:34909-46403 GCA_023375785.1 Penium margaritaceum
AGTTCTCATGCATGACAAAGTGCAATACCTCTCTCAACGATGAAGTTGAAGGATCTCGTACCAAGACTTCATGCACATGAGTGCATGCAAAGTCTGGTTACCAAGGTTGTGCTGCTTGTCTCCAATAACGTTCTTGCCTTTTGTTGAAGACACGCTTGCACGGCGCACTTGACGCGGGCACCAGAAACACGTGTGCAGCACAAGCACCCAAGTGTGGACACCTCCCGCTCTCAACTCTCCAAAATGTTGTTGGTGTACCTCGGACAACGCCATGCTGAGTGCGGTCAACCTGATTCTTGTTCACCTCACTCTTGGCCGGAGCAAGCGAGTGTCGAGCATCACTGTAGGCGTACTTATTTTCCAAGCCCATCAAGACTATTTGTCGCAATCATCTGCTGCCAGATGCTGTTGACCCACTACCTGCCGCCGCTGACCTGCTGCATGTTGCTGTCGTAGTGTCTAATGAAAAAAGATCTGCAAGGGAGGCAGCAGAGGACGTCGAGACTGCTACAACACCCCGCCTGCCAACTGCACTTGATGTAGCAGTTGACGCTATTGACTCCTGCAGCCCAACTGCGACGTCAACAGCATGGGGGTTGCCTCTAGGTATGGTCCTACCATGCCGTCAAATCTGCGCCAACTCTCCTGTAGCGTGGTAAAACCGACGCCCTTCTATTGTGTGAAATGTACCAAGCCCAATCCAGGATCCAGCATCATGGCTGCCCAACACACATCGGTCATGTAGTCGGAGGTGTACGTCGACAAGAGGTCATCAGCTACTGTGATGCAAGCTGCAAGTGATGCTCGTGTGTCGGCAGAAGCCTGCTCTGTGGTGAGATGGTCACGCAGGAGGTGGTATCGTGGTAAGACCGAGTGTAGGGTGGGTCGAACAGTGCTCTCCATCCAAACAGAGACGGTGTTGAAGGGCTGCAATACTCTAATGAGCGCCTCCATCAACACCTCTTCTGTTGCATCCAGCTCGAAAGGTCACCAGGTAGCAACTTTCCATCCCCTCATCCAATTTTGACGTGTCGCCCGCATCTCCAAAAACACCTCCAACATCGCAAATGTACTGCCCCACCTCGTATGCACATCCTCCACCAAACGCTACGCCTGTTCGGGCCTCAGCTCTCGCCACCGCTCTCTAAGCGACAACGAGTTATGCAAGGTCTGCACCACCTTGTGCACCCTCCCAATCATCTCCTCAACCGCTGCATCCGCTATCAACAAGGCCTACACAACCAAGTTGACGACATGGCAAAAACACCAAAAGAACAACTGTGGGTCAAAGGTGTCTAGGTAGAGGGCCACAAACTCGTCGGCCATCTTTTTGTTGTTGGAGGCGTTGTCGAAGGTGATGGCCTTGACCTCCCCCTCCAGCTCCCACTCCTCAAATAGGCACCGATGCAGCGCCTAGACAAGGTACTTCCTCCTATGCCTCTTTGGGACTTCAATGAAATCGAGGATCACCGTCATGTTCTTCCACTCCGCGGTCAACCAATGCGCAGTGATCCCCATGTACGCTCGGTCGTTCTGCCCCGTCCATATGTCAACGGACGTGGTAATGTGGCCGACTGCAACATCCTGCGGCTCCTTCATCAATGCCTTGTAAGAACCCCAATCTCCATGAATGGCTGGTGCGGAGGCCCTCCTGTTGGGGAGTGTCACCTTTGGGTTGGGTTTGATGAAAATCATGCGAAACTCATCACACTTGATTAGGCGGAAGGAAAGGTCGTGAATGACCCAAAAACACCTCAGCTTCCTCTCAAATCTATCCGGAGAGAACAACGGACCCTTGTGGTGATGGCACGCTCTATCAAAGCACCTATGGAATGAATGACCTCTACTCCTGTGCACTTCCCCCACCCTCCGGCGCGACCCTGATGAAGATTGTGTGGAAATGGTTGTCCGGCATGTGGCTCGCCAAGTTGCTCGTTCGGCTTTTCCTCATCTTCACCCATACTTTACATATAGCACAACGCTCTTCGGCTGCGATACGATCCAACTGCTTCTTCTGCAGAAAGAGCTCCCTCCATGGTATTTTACTTGTTTCCTCCTTCTTCTCCAACATCTTTCGTACAGTCTCCTCCAACCTCCCTGCATCCCACCCTTCAGCCCACTTCACCTTTACATCCTTCCCTGGTGCAATCACCGTGCCTGCTGTGCGGCCATGTCTCGCCACTACGGCTGTTTCTATAGTAGGAGAGGTAGTAAGTCTCACCGGAGGAAGAAAGTCAGCCTCTGTCGATGTCCCCCCCCCTCCGCGCCGCCGCATCCATTGCCTTGCGCGCAAGCTTGGCGCTAGGCATCGGCCTTTCCCCACCTGCCGCCGCACCTCCATCCCCCTCATACCCCCCTCTCTGCTGCATCCTTAGCCACCCACAGCGGATCATCATCGTCATCACCATCCTCATCTTGCACTGCATTTAATTGCATAGCCTCATCCACCTTCCTTTTGCCCTTGCAATTTGTCGCCTCTGCCTGCCCACATCCACGCCCACGCCCTCAGCCACACCCACCACGCCGACTCTTCGCACTCCCAGCCCCTCTCCCTCTTCATGTGCCAACTCCCTGTTGCCACGGATGAACAACCCAAGGCCTAGTAGTAAGGATGTCGAGCACAGCACGCAATCCCACATTCCTCGATTGTGGTACCTCCAACCCCATCTTTTGGTACAAGTCCCGTCGCAGTGCCGAATCCTCCAACACTGAATCGTACCAACAGTTCCAATGTAGCATCTCCGGCTCATCCTTCCAGAAGAAGGCAATATGTGTCCCTGCCGCTTCTCGCACCTTCTATCTTCACCTTGCTGCTACCCACTCTAGCAATGCCGACGGGTTTGTGGTACACGTGCCCAATGTCAGAATGAGTGAACTGTTGTTGAACTCCAGCATGACGGCCGGATCTCTCACGACCCGACTGTCATACTCTATGTCAATTTCTGGGTCTGGATCCTCCCCCTGATCCAAAGCATCACCACCATCCTTTGTTGCGTCTTTCCTTGCTTCCACGTAGTCATGCTGACCCTCCCAATCCTCTGCCGGAAAGATATCAAGCTCCATCCCTTTTGCCTAATGAGTGGCCACAACATCTGCCTCTGCCTGCTTTTGGGCTAAACGATCTGACCACCGCACACCATCATCTAACGTCTTTGTTGCCGCTCCATGTGCTGTTGCTGTAGCCGCTACAGCTGCGGCTTTACCTATTGCTGTTGTACCTACGGCTGCTATACCTTCTGCTGTTGCACCTGCTACTTTTGCCACTGCTGCTACTACTACTACTATTGTTGTTGTTGTTGCTACTATTGTGTCTGGTGTTGCTGTTGCTTCGCCTCCTTATGCTACTGTCGTAGAAGAACCAAAATCTCCACGTGGCGGGAGTATGGACCTTTCACCCGTAGTTCCACCCCCCTCCCCCATCTCTCGGCACTCCCTGCAGCCCTTCCTCCACGTCTGCCACCACCTCCCTTGCCCGCAGCTACAAATGGTGCATTTGGTGTCGCCGGCTGGCGTACAACGCTAGTAGTAGTTTTCCATGAACCGCCTCATTTCTATCCTAGCAGGAATGTCGGGGTCAATGTCGGCGTCATTGATGTCAACATCCTTCGGTCCAAATGCAGCATGGGACAGAGGCAAGCAGGCTGGTACTAGCCTCTCTTGTTGTGAACCACTCCACGCTCTCCCACCACGTCCTCTGCCGCCTCTCGCACCACACGCACTTCTGTGTCCACCTACTACACCCTCTTCTGCCTCGCCTTCCTCTCCACCACCTTCCTCATCATCCTCCTCCTCTCACCAAGGCCGTGCACCACCACCTCCTTCCTCGCCATCATCTGCTCTGCCACCTCCTCCACCTCCGGCACCACCCGCACCACTTCGACCTGCACCACCACCTCCACCATCCCCCCTGTCGCACCACCGCCTACACTGCCCATGCCATTGCTCTCGCCTGCACCACCACCACCACCACTGCCACTTGTACCCCCACTGCCACCAACACAACCACTACTACCTGCACCACCGCCACCAACACCACCACTGCCACCTCCTGCAGCAGCAACTACTCATGGTAGCAAAATAACCACCTCTTTGACACCCTCCGCCATGAGTACACAGTCCTCCTTATACAACTCTAGGCCCGCTACAAAAAGTAGAAGGTCCATCGGCCGCCCAGAAGAAGATTACACCGCGCGATCGTGCAAGATTGTGGAGGATGACGTCATTGAACGTGCGGCAATGCGGGGCGCCACCCCGGATGATGGAAGCGCATGCCACTCTGTGGACAGTGAGGACGAGGAGGGAGAGGAGTGGGGTGCGCGCTTCGGTGGGAGANCCACACGCACTTCTGTGTCCACCTACTACACCCTCTTCTGCCTCGCCTTCCTCTCCACCACCTTCCTCATCATCCTCCTCCTCTCACCAAGGCCGTGCACCACCACCTCCTTCCTCGCCATCATCTGCTCTGCCACCTCCTCCACCTCCGGCACCACCCGCACCACTTCGACCTGCACCACCACCTCCACCATCCCCCCTGTCGCACCACCGCCTACACTGCCCATGCCATTGCTCTCGCCTGCACCACCACCACCACCACTGCCACTTGTACCCCCACTGCCACCAACACAACCACTACTACCTGCACCACCGCCACCAACACCACCACTGCCACCTCCTGCAGCAGCAACTACTCATGGTAGAAAAATAACCACCTCTTTGACGCCCTCCGCCATGAGTACACAGTCCTCCTCATACAACTCTAGGCCCGCTACAAAAAGTAGAAGGTCCATCGGCCGCCCAGAAGGAGATTACACCGCGCGATCGTGCAAGATTGTGGAGGATGACGTCATTGAACGTGCGGCAATGCGGGGCGCCACCCCGGATGATGGAAGCGCATGCCACTCTGTGGACAGTGAGGACGAGGAGGGAAAGGAGTGGGGTGCGCGCTTCGGTGGGAGAGATGCACTACGCTTTTCCGAGTGCTCAAAGGATGGACGGTGGCACGCACTATGCAACTGATGCCTCCACCTTAGGCGTAACTAGCATGTCGTAGAAGTTCTTCGTGGGAAGAGGAGGGGTCCGCTCACGAGATCGTGCGGCCTTAGGTTTGGACCAACCCGGTTCAATGACGGTGCGTGGAGGACTATGGGTGGGGGTGGAGGAGGAGGTAGGTGGCACGTGGGTGGAGGTGAACGTAGGTGGTGTGGCGGAGTTCACCCCCTTTGCCTTGGGGTGATGCTCCTTGCGCACCCTTGTAGAGCGCCGTCCCTTGACGGCGTTGGCCACCCATGAGAAGAGCGTGAGAGGGCTTGGTGTTGGCCTTGGACGATGAGGCACCATCGTTGAGGACGTCGTGTAAAAACGGAGTTGTAAACTCAAGTTATGGTCTGGAGTGGGTAAAAATGAGCCATCTGAGCCATAATGAAGAAAAGATAGTTCTGCTGGCAGGCGAGGCGCGCACGCCTTGGCTCCCCTGAGTTTATGTACTTGTCAATATCGTCAATATCGTCGATATCATCGATATCGACGATATTGACGATGTCGCCCTCTACACTCCCATTGCGCGGGTGGAGAGGGGTCCGAGGGTCCCCCCCTGGGGGCTCGATATCGATATCGAGCTCGATATTGATATCGATATCGATATCATTATCAAAGCTTGATATCGATTTATGTATTGGGTCGATACAACCCTAAGTTGTAGACATGGTGGACACGTGCGAATATGTGGCGGAGTTGCTACAAACCGGTGTGAGACCACCCAGAGCCGTAGAGTGAAGATGGAGACGCAGAGTGAAGATAGAAGCACAGTGAAGACAGACGAGGGTTGAAGACAGACACATAGTAAAGACAGATGCAGAGTGAAGATAGACACAGAGTGGAGAAAGACACTGAGTGAAAGCAAATGCAGAGGGAAGACAGACGCAGAGTGAAGATGGAAGAAGAATGAAGGAAGACGTAGAGTGAAGATAGACACATAGTGAAGACAGAGACGTAGAGTGAAGACAGAGATGCAAAGTGAAGATAGACGTAGCGTGAAGACAGAGACGTACAGTGAAGATAGATGTAGAGTAAAGACAGAGACACGGAGTGAGGACAAAGATGCAAATTGACGATAGAGACGCAGAGTGAGGACAGAGACATAGAGTGAAGACAAAGACGTAGAGTGAGGATAGAGATGCGTAGTGAGGACAGAGACGCGGAGTGAGGATAGAGATGCAGAGTGAGGAGAGAGACGTAGAGGGAGGACAGAGACGCAGAGTGAGGACAGAGACGCGGAGTGAGGATAGAGATGCAGAGTGAGGAGAGAGACGTAGAGGGAGGACAGAGACGCAAAGTGAAGACAGACATAGAGTGAAGACAGAGACACAGAGTGAGGAAAGAGATGCAGAGTGAAGACAGAGACACAAAGTGAAGACAGAGACGCAGAGTGAAGACAGAGACGTAGAGTGAAGACAGAGACACAGAGTGAAGACAGAGCCGTAGAGTGAGGACAGACACGCAGAGTGAGGACAGAGACGTAGAGTGAGGAAAAAGACGCAGAGTGAGGATAGAGACACAGAGTGAGGACAGAGATGTAGAGGGAGGACAGAGGCATGGTTCCGCGTGTTGACTAATTTGTTTGTAGTTCAGACTTTGGGCGCCTGGACTTAATAGTCTACCGCGCACGCGAAACCTCTTGACCAATTAGTCAGACAAACTAGTCTACGTCATTTTCGCGCCTTCAGAGGATCGATGAACTATTTAGTTGTTCTTAATGTTTTTTGTGGATCCTAAACTCTGACCGCCACGTGTCACGTGCAGGACACGAGCTAGCTATCCCAAGTCGCCCGCAGTGGCTGAAGCTGCTACGTACAAGACCAGTTGTCTAAGTAGTCATCTTCTAGCGCGGTGCGAGTAGTTTATTCGACGCATTTGGGCTTAAGTGTTCATTCTCTGATCTCCTCGGCCCACCAACAAATTAGTCTACGGTAACACTTAGGGAAAACACGCGCGGACATCACAAGCATCTCGCAAACCAAACTGCCATCTTGCGACCTCGCCGACCACTTCCGCCAATGCTCGCCACGCCTACCGGCCTCGATTCTTGCGTGGTGAAGATTGACTATAAACTAACTAGTCTATCTTAAAACCCAGTCAGAAATGTAGAGTGAAGACAAAGACGCGGCCAAAAAAAGTTTTAAGGTCGGTTTGGATTAGCAGGAACTAATCTATATACCACACGTTCGGACAGAGGTCATCTCCCGCACCACTAGTTTGAGAATCAGATTAGTATATGCCACGCTTTACAATTTCTGAACACAGAACACCACACTTTTTGACTTTTGATCAAGATGAACCACGGATTTTTTAAAGTGATCACGATATGCCACGAGGGGCATATAAGATGTTACTCTATACCCCGCAAACTGAGGGCTTGTCCTGACACCTTTTTTATTTATTTATTTGTTCATCAAAGTCAAGGTTTCCCTTTCTTTTTGCGATAGGGGTGAGGATTTTAGTCGATGTTTGCAAAAATTTTCCGCAGGTTTGACGTTATTCGACAGTCGAACGTGGAGAACTTCCACGTGCATAACGTGATGAAACTTTGATTCTGTGTGGGATATTACAATGGCCTGTTTTTCTTAACTTCCAAGGAAATGTCTACTAAGAACAATGTAGAGAAAAGCCTAGATATAAAAAGAGAGAAATCGACAATGTCAGCGATTAGACAAAGCAGATGTGTTGCCTCGCACTTGAAGGGGCATATGGAGATCTGCATCGTGTACACATGGCTTCTGGTGATCTACTTTCGACATCCGTGGCTTCTTGTGATCTGAATTTGGTATCCGTGGAAAATGTTCTTCTAAAAATGGATCACGTGGCGGATAGCTTACGTAAGTGAGAGAAGCGTGGCAGATAGTATCTTTGCCATTGGATTAGTCAGCATAAGCCCCCGCAGTCATAGAAAACTCTGGACGGAATCTCCCGGTCCCCCCACCCCCGAGTGACCAGCTTTGGTGACGCGGGGATGGGGGCCGGGTCACCACTGCCGGTGACTATTTCGTTCTCTTCTGGCTGCCGTGCAGTGAAACTATTAGCGGCTTGGTTGATGTTGGGGTGGACCACCGGCTCCAGACTTCTTGGGTTGTGAGCGCGTAGGCCGAAGGGGTCAAACAAGGTGCCCAAAGAATTAGTAGCTTGTATGCCAGCTACCATGTAACGTGGAATACACTGACAACGGGATTATGTTGGCCAAAGGAACGCATGTACGTACAGCAGATGTTCCACTGCGTGCGCTTCGTCTCTTTTGAATTCATGAAACTCTTCAAAATCCCGGGCCGCGAAGAGGCCACGCAACGCAAGCATGCGAAAGCCACCATGCGCATGAGATTGGTGCACACCGGACATTTTTCCTGCGATGTGTACCCGGACTACATGTCTTCCATAACCATGCCGACCCATCATCAAACTCCGTTGCGGTATTTAGGGTGCCGCGATGGGCGATGTGTAGGGTTAAACAGAGGAAGGCGTCAGTAGGCATCGGTCTTCACGTCTAGCAGCAGGACGACGGGAAGCCGGAGGCAGGCAACATCGCGTAGAGGTCGCGACAGGTGCCATTCCATGAAGCAGGGGTTGGTGTCGCCATCATCCTCAGCACTGCTGTGAGTGCAGTACACGCAAGGACGCGGCCGGTGCCATCAACAAAGCAGCCACGGTGTATCGCACCATCCAGGGTGCAGTTGCGGTCAACGACTCACCCGACGTCGAGCGGAGCACACGGCAGCTCCTTCGCCCTGCCGTTGAACGAAGGAGGCGCATGAAGTACCAACCTCCTATCCCCCCTTTCATGGACGACATTGACGTTACGGCTGTCCGCACCATGCAACCCCATCATCTGCTTCAGATCTGCGCAAAAAGGGCGGTGCTCCTGCTCCGATATGTTGGAGCTCTCATCCTCGCCCTACTGCCCGACATCCTCAAAGGCGTTCATCGCACGCCGATGCTCACCAACAAAGGCCGCGGTCTTGCGTGGACGCGGTCCTTAGTTTCTGGCCACAACCAATGGCTCTTCAACATCTCTCAGATGACTCCTCCGCATCTCCTCCAAGTAGCGAACGACTTCCGCCGCCACTCTTGGCTGCGGAACACCCGTCTACGCATTGTGGAGAAACTCCTCATACATTTCTTTGTTATCTGCCACAACTCCTCCGCGCGGCTGAAAATGGAGGTCTTTCAGCGAGGTCCAGCAACGATATCGTGCATACTCCGTCAGGTTGTCACTGCGCTTGTGAAGCTTGGCCGCCAACTCATTCGCCTTCCTGCCGGTGCTGAAGGTATGCTGGCAGAGTGGGAGGGACAAGGCGACTTTTGCAATGGTTAAACAACGTCGTCGGAGCAATAGATGGGACGCATGTGCCCGTCATAGCCCAGAACAACTCGCGTCACAGCGGAAGACATTGCGAGGCTTTTCTATGACGGTGTCATCAAGTACCATGGCTTACCCATCCGGATCATCTCTGACCGTGATCCACGCTTCGCCAGTCGGTTTTGGCTTGCGTTCCAAGAACGGTTTCGAACGCGACAAAGCATGTCCTGGGCATTTCATCCCCAAACGGATGGGCAAACAAAGCGCATGAACCGCATACTCGAGCAGATGCTCCGCATGTACATCGACCCAATGATGGAGGACTGGGACGACTTTTTTGCCCCATCCGAGTTTACTGTGAACAATGCGGTCAACGAATCCACTGGATTTACCCCCTCAACCACGGTCGGCATCCGATGGTACCTGCTTCAATGGTGAAGTGCGGGGGCGTCAGTGATCAGGTGCCCTCCGCCCAGGCCTTTGTTGAGCGCATGGACGCCCTCAGGCGGGATGCCAAGGCTCATTTGTATGCAGCTCGACAGTGCCAGAAGGCCTATGCTGATCAGAAAGGTCGTGAGTTGACGTTCTCCATCGGAGATCGTGTGCTCTTAAGTACGTAAAATTTGCCGCTGAAAACACCGGGTGCACGAAAGATGTTGCCAAAATGGCTGGGACCCTTCACAATTACACAAAAGCTGGGAAGTGTGGCCTATCAGTTCGCCCTCCCACCAGCCATGCGAATCCATGATACCTTTCACGTGAGTCTCCTTGCACCCTACACAACAGGCGGGTCTGTTCAGCCACCCCCTCTTGCTGTCCTCGTTGCGGAAGGCCAGTGTGAGGTGCACCACATCCTCCAACACCGTGAGCGTGATTTACACGCACGAGTGGTTAAGGAGTACCTCATCCACTGGGCGGGTTGTGGACCTTACCACAACACTTGAGAGCCAGAGTCGCGAGTGCCAACTGCGGCAATTACGGAGTACTGGGAGGAACTGGCTGCCTGTTGGAACAAGCGTGCCCTCGGGGGTACCACCCTGGCACGAGTCCCCTTGAGAGGATAACGGTACTGGCCCTCGGGCTGATCTTTGGCTTACTTCCGATAACCTGTCACGGGGACGCCTGAGCACCTGTCGCGGGGTCGCTTCATGTAAAGGGGGAGGAAGCGTGGCCACTGTTTTTTTGTCTTTGAAAGCTGAACTATCTCTGGACTTTGAACTGTGCCAAATCACGATGTTATCCTCTCCATGGACTGGCGCTTTTATCATCAAAGATGGATGGCCGTGTGCAAAACCACTTCTTCACAAAGGATGAAACCGAATCGAGGATGATTCATAGCTAAAGGGGGAGGAATGTAACACAAAGAAACTTCAAAGAGAACCAAAATTTTACAGTCAAGAATGGACTGTCGTAATCATTACATGATTGCGACAGTCCATGGACATTGATCCGCGACCGACACCATGAGGTCGCGTCAAGTTTGACGCAAACACGTGAAGCAAGCAGTGGAAATCGAGTCCCATCGAGGATCTCGACAGGAATTACGATCAGGAAGTTTCCACCGTTCTTTCTAAAGAAGTGCACAAACAATTATGAATAACTAACAAATCATAATTTTATAAAGAAACAACAACGTAGCTTCGAAAGGGCGAGGCGAGCCACGACGACTCAGGCAAGGAAAAACCACTCCGACGAGGAGGATGGTCATTCACTTTTACAACGCGAACTTTTCCGAGCTCGCCAAGACCTTTCGACGCTAAGTCCCAACTTCCGCGTTACACCGGGTTCATAAACCAAACTCGCCAAGCCCCTCGTCGCCAAAGATTTGAGCACAGGTCGCTTCGCCTCTTATTTTTTATCACCAAAAGCCCCGTCTTCACTTTTGTTGTTACAATAAACCCCGCAATGGCCCGCGGGGTAGGTTGTTTCATTACAATATACCCCGACATGAGGGGTATATTGTAACGTCACAGTGTAGCCCATTTTTGTACTGAGTCGTCTAAGGTACTTTTAGCATTTTTCGCATTTCTCATAACACAACCTAAGGAACAGATGGAAAAGCCTGTTATCGTCAGTTGTCGTCTTTGATTTGCTGGCGTGTTTGTTTTTCAAACCCCCCCTTCCTAATGACGTTGTGCAATATATCCGCCC
>SZWC01011394.1:46702-62049 GCA_023375785.1 Penium margaritaceum
CCCCCCCCCCCCCGCATTTTTGGAAGGTCTCATTTACTTCATTATTTTTTTTATAACAATAACATTTTTGGGGGTGTGACCATATACCCATCGATTTCCCAATAGATCCCCCATATCCATGTATCACTCTTTAAGTACCCCATATCCATACAACGAGAACTTTTTGTCTCCCATACCACGTGTTCGATCTTTTTTACCCCCACATCCATTGTTGTTTTAAAAATAATATAATGTCCACAACATTTCACTTTAACAACCATATGTCGACACCGAAGTGCACGCTGTCATTCACTCATTGTGAACGGAACCCAGCCGTATTGGCGGTTATGCGGTGCGCCTCCGACAGACGGCAAATTCATCTGAGAAGTATACGACAATGGTACAGGCGACCTCCTCTGAATACGGATAACGCCGATTGTGTCTACATGAGGTTGTTTGTGCTCGTGAGACATACGGACAACATCCTTTCGGGGTGGGTGGGGGGTTTGTATTGCATATGAAAGCACAATCTCGCGAGCTTCGATTCGAACCCGCTTGTACATGCCGCGAAACGACGCAATGACTGGACTTCAATGCTGTGAACAGTCAATCAGGAAACTTTTTACGCACGCCGCTGACAAGCGTGATTGTTCGTTTCACTGTGTACTGCTGACTATCGCGATTGGTCGTTTAATCGCCCACCGCCACGAACAAGACGCATTGCTGCGTACCCTTGCTGTTTGCGTCAAAGGACGTCAATTGAACATTAAAACCCGCGGTGTTCACCGATGATTTTGCGGTTGTTCGCGTAACTTGCACGATAGGGACCCAGTTGTCCACTATAGACATGGACCGGATGTCCGTACATCGGCCACTCCCTCCCATGCTCGGCTGGGGTGACATCAAACACAGTCGACGCAGTCCATGGGGTGTGGACAGTCCTGTTCCACCCAAACCAACATGTGACGAGGCCGAGGCTGCATGGCGCAACGTGAAGGCTGCTTGGGAGGCCATGTATGACCATGACCCTCCTAGTCCTCATGCCATGTGTTGGATTGTGGGTATGCGGGCTCCAACCAGCCGCCCACTGTACGCGAAAAGTGATTGGCAGTCGTGGGTGCAGATGCATCCCATCACATTGTCGCGTATGTGACCCCATGGTTCTATTTTCATAAATCTTTTGCTTTTTATAGCCGGATGCCCAACTGCGTTCACTGCCTAAGCGCCTTCTCAGCATCCATCCGCAAGACATACTATGTTCATAGGAGTACATGTTTGTTATTGCACATCTGTCTTCCATTTTCATCGGGTAACGTTGCACGTGTACTGGTTCGTTCTGTTGGGTACACGATTAATATATTTCTGGGTTTATGCACAACATCCCCATTGCACATATCACAAAGACTACCAATGACTAGCACAACCAGGCCTTTTCAAATACATCATTGTGTCTATCACTTGCACATGAGGCATTGAAAATGTACATCCATTCTCGTGCTCCAGCACACTTGGTGTGCACAGCCTCCGATGAATGGACCTGGCCATCCACTGACCAACCATCGCTGGACCGTAGGTGGCAAAGAATGGATCCAGGCCATGATCTCACAGGTAGGACACAAGTCGTTTGTCATACGGCAACCATCAGGGTAGCAGTCAACAAACACATGGTCTTCCGTGTCCGAGAACATAAAGTCAGCGCCCTCTACATCATAGTCCTCCACGTCGTAGAAGACATCTTCCTGCTCCTCCTCACACGCACTGTCTGCTTTTTGACACGCTCCATGTTGACAAGGACACATGTACATCTTCATATTGTGAACTGGCCTTGGTGTCCAATCCCTCCATGTCATGCGGAAGTATGTCACACCGACTCCAGCCAGGAAAGAAGTCACTGAATCCATGGTTGTCTATGTAGGTGAGCTAGTGAGAAGACTAAACTGAAGATGTGTTCAAGAAAATGAACCACAGGGCAATCCACATCCTTTATACCTACATGTAACACACTCGTTTCGTTCATTTCCTCCAACGCAATTCCATGTTTTAATATTGTGATTATGTGTACGGTTTGCACTCACTTGAGCAAGGGTTCAACACTTGTTCACTAGACAACATGGATCATGGACAATTCTCTTCAACACTTGCAAAAACACTCTGGCTTTCATCACCCCATGACAAGCACCCTACCCCACATGCACTACCTCCCTAGTCTTGCTGGCCCTGCAATAGTCCTCCTGGTCAAAACCTTGGCCCTCCGACAACCCATGTAGACCCAGTGGAGGAGGTAAGGCAAGTTCCTCCTCTTCCAATTTGATCCTTGCTGTCCTGACCACATGTGCTTCAACCCTAAACCATCTTGGACATGACCTGCAACACACACATGGCGACAGGAGTGGAGGAATGAGTAACCCTGAAGATGTCAGAGATGTAGACCACTAATGACCATGTTTTGCAACAACATGGCAAACTTGCCTTTTAGAAGACATCGGGCTCGTCATCCCACTCCTCTGCGCACTCCTCCCAACCGTCCATGATAGAAGCTTGTTGCTGTTCACGAACTGTTCTTGCCTCCCACTCCCTTTGTTGCTGCGTGTCAGTGAAGTGGTCGCCGTCCTCGGGCTCCTCATCATCCGAGTCACTCAGAACGTGCCGTTCAGGGTCGTAGATCTCTTCCTGCACAGAGTCATAGCTTGCTGCCTCGGGGTCGTACTCAGTGTCATCAGTTGCGCGACTTGCTAGTCCTGTTGCCCTTGTAGTTGCCACAAAGACTGCAAAGGCTGCAGCAGCACCTCTGTTTGCTGTTTCACTGGTGTTCCTGCGCCCCGCCTGCCCCGCCCATCCCCAGCCTGCGCCAATCCCCAACACGCTGGTCCCTGGACTATCGTCTGAAAGGAGGACAATGCTCTGTGATGCTATACCAGCAGCACGTGAACTAGCTGCGGTGTTGCTGGGTGTACATGTGGCAGCATCAGCAACTTCTACTGTAGCAGCCGCAGCTTCTCTCTTTGCTTGGGTCTTAGCTGGAGGCCACCTACCAGCGTAGACCTCTGCCCTCACGGCATCTTCTGCTCGTTGTAGCTCGCGTTTCAAAGCATTGGCTGCTGCCTCAGCTGTAGGAGCCACAACAGGCTTGTTCGTACACTTTTTCTTCGTGTGTCCCTTCTGGCCGCACCGGGTGCAGATGTAGTTTTTGCGCCCCTTGTCCTCGCGGTCCCATCGAGCACTCTTAGGCCGCCCTGCTCCACGTTTAGGTCCTGGCTGCTGCCACAGCACACCCTCCAGGACTTTGAGCGACGCTGGGTTGACGCCAGGCATGGGGAAGTTGTAAGTGCGCCTGTATGCCATGTGTGTTAGACCAACGTCGCACAGTGCCTCGGCTTGCTCCCCACGGCCAATGACGAATGCGCATGCATGCGCACAGGGCTGCCCCCACTCCTTCCACGCACGGCAAGTGCACGTCCGGTCCTGCACGTGCACCATACGCGTTCTGTTGCTCGGTCCCGTCACGCTGCAACTGTGGGGCCCTTACTCAACGACGTCGTAGCTGTGCGCAAGGACGCCACTGTTCAGGAGGCGCTTTGCTGGTGTTGGGGCAAGTTGACCCTCGCACAATTTGTTGAGTTTGCTCCTGTCAGTAAGCAAGCGCTGCACCCATGTGTACAGAGACCCAAAGCAACAGAAGGGAAACAGTTTCGCGCACTCAACAATGCGGGCGTTCAAAGACTCCACCGCGTTCGAGGTGGTGTGTCCACCACGGCCGAGTGGACAGTACAGCTGGGCCCAGTGCTCCTTCGGGATGCCGCCCTCCATGTCTGCTCCAAGGAGGTACACTACAGCGCGGGAGTTGACGGCACGAAGCTGTTCTTCACACCTCCTCCATTCCGCGGGTGTGAGAGCATGTGTCAGCCGCCAAAACCAGTACCCAGCTTGCTTCCTAAACTTCTGCCTTATATTTTGCCACAAGTGGTAGCAGCAGTAGGTGTGATGAGCCCCGGGCAGCTCTTTCGCCACGGCATTCAACAAACCTTTATCATGGTCAGAAATGACGACCGTGCCCTTCTCTACTGTCGTTGGATACGCAATCACCAGCTGTTTCAAAAACCACTTCCAATTCTCTTCATTCTCCCCCTGCACCATGGCCCATGCCATCGGCACAGCGTTGTCGTTGGCGTCGAAAAACTGACTGATGAGGAGCACCTATTTGTGCCCATTCTTGAGATGCGTGTCGTCCATCGTGATGATTTGACGTGCGTTCTGGAACCCAAGGACAGTAGCATCTGGGGTGACAAACGCCCTGATGAACACGCCCTCCTTGGTCGCCTCCAGGACCGCATGCGTGTTCTGGTCCACACACTTCAGCTGCAAACCACGTGACACAATTTGTGAAAAGGTCGAGGCATACATGGAAAAAAATTCCTGCACTGAAAATGTGAACAATACGTACCTCTTCACAGTACAGTGGGAAGAGACTCCATCATAAGGCTTTAGGGCCGATGATGTTTTCCTGGGCCTCACTCTTCGCCCGATACATCGTTTTCTTGTTGACCGCTTTACGTGTGGCTTTGCGAACAATGGCTGTCAATGTCTTCACGTGAGCTGTGGGGTTCCGCTTCAGCGTCGACTCAATCTGCCACGTCACCCACTTCACATTCTTTGCCGGGTTTCCGCGACCAACACCCGGGACACACTTGTGTCCGTCGACAAACTCGTCCACCACGACACCAGCGCCATTTGGTGCCACATGGGCACGGAGTAGCCACGGGCAATCTTTGTCCTTGAACTGCCCACACCATGCAGTGAATCGCGTCTTCTCACCGCACAGCCACCGAATAGTCATTCAGTTGGTGATGACGTAGTCATCCACTGCTGCGCGTGCCTCACCGATGTCACAGAACGACATCCCAACGAAAAAAGTAGGCTCTCCCTTTCTGCGCTTTAGCGCCTGACCAGTCCCCTCATCGTCCGAGGACACTACACCAGAAACATGGACATGGCACGACTGAAGGGACAGATGGATAACCTTACATTCTTCACACTAGGGGAAAACGGGACACAAATTTTACCATCAACATGATTCGGGCGAGACAGCCTCAGTGTGTCTCTTGCTTGTTCGGGCAAAATGAGGAGCACCTGAGCACGTTGCTCATGCTCAAAGTGGTCGTTGTACACGAGGTTTTGGGTGGATGGGGTTTGGGGCACGAGACCTAGCTTGTTGAGGTGCGGGCGTGAGAGACCACGACGTTGAGGGACCAGAGGAGCGTTGTCTGACCTACGCCTACGGGACGCGGCCCACTGCAACTGGGCAGCCATCTTGGATGACCTGGGTACAATACATGTAAAACTGAAATTAAATGCACTAGATACCTAGGCTCACCGGGCTCAGAGGCGTCAGCAAGCGCGTCCATGGCACGCGGCAGCAGTGCGTGGTGGGTTTCTGGCGAGCATGACGGAGCCTTGGACCCTACTGTCGACAGCGGTCGAGAGTAGGGTCCAAAGCGGGACCACCGGACACCCTCAACAGGATGCTGGAAGGCGATAGTCTCCCCGCCAATCCTTCACGCGCCGTGTGCATGATAGACAAAATACACATCGTGGCACGGTTTTGTGTGGATTCGCCGTGCGTCATCGTACATGCACGTTATCCGACCCGATGAGTCTCATTGCCTTACCTCGAGTCGGCGTATGGAACGTCGCGAAAGCGACGACTTGTCAATGGTGGACAGGGTGGCGGCTACTGACTGCGACGGCCTGCTGGCTGACTTTGCTACCTGTGGTTTACCATTGGGAGTGACGAATTGAAGGATGGGTTTCGTGAAAAGACGATAATCCCTTGGTGAATACCGTTTACACAAACAGGAAGTCCGACAAACTTCCTTTGCATAAATGTTAACCCCCCATAACACACTAGGTAGGTAGCCACGGATGCCATACAAGCAAGCAAGCAAGTGGCGAGCGACGGAACGAGCCATGGATCGGGGGCAAGCTCAAAGACTAGAAAGAGAAGGTAGTTGAGACACGAGTATATGAGTAGCAAGTGAGCGAGGTGGTAAGTACCAGTTGACCGGGCCACCCACGCGAAGCACTCATCGTGGGGCCTGGCCGCCACCCAGGGATCGAACTCGACCCTGGAGCGAGCGAGCTCCAGGCGATTTCTCACACGCCGGCACAAACTGTGCGTGTGGTCCCGAGGGATCAGCAACCCGGTTCACCACTCTAGGAGCATGCAAGTATTCAATCAACCAATAGGCATGCAATCCTACAAATTGTATCCCCCATTTTGTCACGTGAAGTTATCACTAAACTAAGGCTTGTGACAAGGCCGGTGCTGAAGCCACCACTTGGCAGCTTGATGGAGGCACCACCACTGTGCACAACATGCTGCGTCACAGTCTTGCACCAGGGAGCCTCAGTCCAGTTCAATCACCTGCAGTGGTGAGGTGTGTGTGTGCATGGAGACAAGAGGGCACTTGCGTGTGTTTGTGACAATAACCAACACTCCCCCATGACCCACAGACGAACAGGCCATACACACAAAGAACACAGAACGGGGAGAACATCACAGGATTCACGTCAGCCAGGGGCATCACGAGAGCGTAGCAAGCCAACCGCATGCACGGCCGCTTTGAACATTNAACAGGCATGCAATCCTACAAATTGTATCCCCCATTTTGGCACGTGAAGTTATCACTAAACTAAGGCTTGTGACAAGGCTGGTGCTGAAGCCACCACTTGGCAGCTTGATGGAGGCACCACCACTGTGCACAACATGCTGCGTCACAGTCTTGCACCAGGGAGCCTCAGTCCAGTTCAATCACCTGCAGTGGTGAGGTGTGTGTGTGCATGGAGACAAGAGGGCACTTGCGTGTGTTTGTGACAATAACCAACACTCCCCCATGACCCACAGACGAACAGGCCATACACACACAGAACACAGAACGGGGAGAACATCACAGGATTCACGTCAGCCAGGGGCATCACGAGAGCGTAGCAAGCCAACCGCATGCACGGCCGCTTTGAACATTCCATTTCTGAGCGCTTTGGTGAGAAAGTCTGCACGTTGTTGACGAGTTTCGATCCACACAATCTGAACTTCTCCAGCTGCAATGCGCTCGCGTACAAAGTGATGCTCAATGTTGATGTGCTTAGTGCGAGAGTGATGCATGCCATCATGCTCAGCAATCGCCTTTGCACTCTGGTTGTCACAGCGCAGGGTGATGCAATGAATGGGAACACGCAACTGCTGCAACAGGCGGGACAGCTAAACACTCTCACACGTACCTGCGCCCAGTGCCACGTACTCTGCTTCACTGGAGCTTCTGGCAATACAGCCCTGTTTTCCACTCTTCCAGGAGACAGCAGTCCCTCCGACGAGGAAGATGTAACCAGTGCGACTGCGAGCATCTGTGTCATGTGCCCAGTCACTATCTATGTAGCCGTCAACGACTACTGAGGGCTGAGCACGGTAGCATAGTCCTACGCGTGCAGTGGACAACGCGTAGCGGACGACG
Source organism: Penium margaritaceum (assembly GCA_023375785.1). Lineage (NCBI taxonomy): Eukaryota > Viridiplantae > Streptophyta > Zygnematophyceae > Desmidiales > Peniaceae > Penium > Penium margaritaceum. Next base: position 54,187 of record SZWC01011394.1, read on the forward strand.
CGTAGTGCGGCCTCGAGATGCTTTTGTCGAGGCTGCTGGGAGAACTAGGCAAGGAAATTGACCGCGAAGGCCACGTCCGCCCTAGTGGTAGTGGCGAGGTACATGAGAGAGCCGACTACACTGAGGTAGTCGGTGACGTCGACAGACTCCCCCAGCTGCGCTGAGCCCAGTGACTTTAGCAGACACTGACCTGCTGGAGTCATTGGTGTGGACGCAGTGGGGATGTCTGCAAGCAAGGGGACAAAGCACTCCCCCAGTGTGCGTATGTACGCAGCCTGGTGCACATGCAGGGTGCGACGCTGACGATCACGCTCAAGCTCCATCCCCAAAAACACCCGTGCGGGACCTAGATCCTTCATCTTGTACGCAGACTACAGCAGGTTTTTCACTGACTGGACAACTGCGGGGCTGGGTGAGGCGATGAGCATAAACGTAGACCAACACCGCCACGAACGGCTCTGAGGGGGCTCTAAACAAGAGCGCTGGATCAACCGTGCTGCGACGGTAACCTCCCCGCTCGAGAGTCGAGGAGATCTCCATGTTCCAACACCGCGGCGACTGGTTGAGCCCATAGAGGGCTTTGCGTAGTTGCCAGACCTTGCTTGTACCATCGGTGAAGCCCGGGGGCTGTATCATGTAGATTTCTTCATCGAGCTTCCCATACACGAAGGCGTTGTTGACATCCATCTGCTCCAGTTCCCAGTCGTGCTGGGCGACGAGACTCAAAAGTGCTCGAGCAGTGGTATATCTCCCGACCGGTGCAAAGGTCTCATCAAAGTCAATGCCGAGAATCTATGAGAACCCCTTAGCTGTGAGGCGTGCCTTGTACCGGTCGACAGTTCCATCGGGCTTCAGCTTATGCCGAAGGACCCATCGGGCGGAGACTGCCTTGCGACCGACAGGTAGATCCACGAGCTCAAAGACTCCATGGTCTTGGAGGGCAGTGAGCTCCTCCTGCATGGCCTTCTCCCAGAGGGCAGCGTCTGCTGCCTCACGAGCCTGCCGGATAGTGGTGGGCTCAGGAGGAAGAGTGGGGAGGCCGGCGGCCGCAAAGCATGCGGCGACATAACCGGCGACGGAGGACTCAAGAGCACTGTGGAACTCGTGGGCTACAAGAGCATAGCCAACTGCAGAGTTGGGGTGTACAACGCTCACAGACAGGCCTAGTGCATCGAGGCCGGTGGGGCGCACTGAGGGACCAGCTGTGGAGGATGGGGCTCTGGAGCGGGTGACTCGCTGAGGGGCAGTGGACGAGCCAACCAGGACAGACTCAGCAGGCGCCCTGGAAGAGGAGGGCTGAGAGGACTGAGAGGGAGGAAGAGCACGAAGTCTCCCCCCGCGAGTGTAAGGCTCANGCCTAGTGCATCGAGGCCGGTGGGTCGCACTGAGGGACCAGCTGTGGAGGATGGGGCTCTGGAGCGGGTGACTCGCTGAGGGGCAGTGGACGAGCCAACCAGGACAGACTCAGCAGGCGCCCTGGAAGAGGAGGGCTGAGAGGACTGAGAGGGAGGAAGAGCACGAAGTCTCCCCCCACGAGTGTAAGGCTCAGGACAGGGGAGCCGAGCCTGAGGAGCATCATCTGCGGCGGTGTCAAGCACCGGAGAAGCCGTAGTGGACTGTGCGGGAGTGGGTGCCGAGTGTGAGGACTCGGGACTGGCGGTGGACGGCAAAGACACAGGGCTGTCGGCTGAGGGCGACACGGACTCAGGGGAGGGCACAGAGGCCCCCGACTCAGAAGAGGAATGGGGGGACGAGGAGGAGGAGTCCTTGTCACTGTCCGTGGGAGTGACGGTAGGGGACACCGTGTGAGAGGGAGAAGTGGACGCACGGAGATCGGAGGCTGGAACAGACCCACCCCCCCCCAAGCCGACGAAGCGAGGAGAGGGAAGACGGAGGAGGGACATGGGCCAGGTCACAGGGGAAGACATCCTCAAAGAAGAGGGCGTCGCGGGACTCGATGACGCGGGAACGGTCAGGGTCCCAGAAGCGCCACGCCTTGGACATGGCAGAGACACCAAGAAACGTGCAGAGGCGAGCACGAGGGCTCAGTTTGCCATCGCGGAAGTCCTCCGGCAGCCAGACGGCAGCCACACAGCCCCAGACACAAGCTAGACGGAGGTCAGCACGACGACCGTACCAGCGCTCAAAGGGAGTGACGTGGCGAGGAAGGGGACCGTGTGGAATACGGTTCCACACCTAGGTCATGTAGCACATGGCCTCGAAGGAGAAGATGGGAGAGAGGGAGGACTCGCTGAGGAGAGTACGAACACCATCAGCGAGGGTGCGGTTCCAGCGTTCAGAGACACCATTCTGCTGGGGTGTGTAGGGGGCCGAAGGCTCCATACACACCCCACGAGAGGTAAGAAAGCGGGCGGTGGGACCCATGAACTCGCCACCACGGTCACAGCGAAAGACTTTGAGCCGGCGACCACAGGCCAGTTCAGCTTGTGGCAGCCAGGACTCAAGTGTGGGACAGACGTCACTCTTTTGCCGAAGGGCAAAGACCCAGCGCATNACCCAGGTCATGTAGCACATGGCCTCGAAGGAGAAGACGGGAGAGAGGGAGGACTCGCTGAGGAGAGTACGAACACCATCAGCGAGGGTGCGGTTCCAGCGTTCAGAGACACCATTCTGCTGGGGTGTGTAGGGGGCCGAAGGCTCCATACACACCCCACGAGAGGTAAGAAAGCGGGCGGTGGGACCCATGAACTCGCCACCACGGTCACAGCGAAAGGCTTTGAGCCGGCGACCACAGGCCAGTTCAGCTTGTGGCAGCCAGGACTCAAGTGTGGGACAGACGTCACTCTTTTGCCGAAGGGCAAAGACCCTGCGCATGCGAGAAAATTCGTCTGTGAGACAGAGGACATAACGACCGACACCCCCAAGAGCGTCATGGGCAAGGGGTCCCATGACGTCAGCGTCCAGGAGGTCAAGGGGGTAAGATGTGCGTGACTCGGACATGGAGAACAGGGAGCGGTGCATTTTGCCTTGGGCACGGTCGAGGCAGTCAGTGGGGCAGGGTGCAGAGAATGTGTTGGCGTCAAGGCCATGAGCAGGCATGTCCCGAAGCAGACTGTCAATGGCAGCGGTGTGAATGTGACAAAGGCGACGATGAAGCAACTGCGCATGTGCAGGGGTGAGGGAGCGAGCCACATGAACAAGAGCAGTCGTGGAGGGATGGGGTGCAAACGAGGGCACGCGGAACAAGCGATCACAGCGAGTACCACGTAGTAAGACACGACCAGTAGTGCGATGCATGACAGAGGCAATGCCACGGCTCGATGAGAAGTCCATGCCCTGGTTGTCGAGTGTCGTAACAGACAGCAGACTGAGCTCAAGAGCAGGCACGTAGAGGACGTCAGGAAGGAAGAGTTCCCCCCCAGGGCCAACGAAGCGGACGACACCGACACCCTGGACGGGGAGAAGGTGGCCAGAGCCAGTGCGTACAATGCGAACAGAGCCAACAGGACCCAGTGACACAAACGAAGAGCGACAGGAAGTTATGTGGTGGGTGGCCCCTGAATCAAGAATCCAAAAGCCACCCGTCACACGGACAGACGCAGGGTCACGACTCACGGCGGTAATGGCAGAGCGAGGAGAGAGGCGCTGACCACAAGCGGCAAGACAACGAGGGAGACTGTACCACTGCCACTCCTCAATCCACGGGACGTCAACTGGGGGACACCCCTGAACATGACCGGGGGGTGGTCCACGAAGAGACGAATCAACAGCACACGCAAGGCCCTCGTCAACCGAACGCACACTCTCACCTCCCTGATCACGGAGGTGACGCTGGTGAACGACGTGAGAGAGTGCAGAGTCCAGCTGGCGGTCGTCCTCAGATGGTCCGGTGATGAGTACATTAGAGGAGGGATGCTGGGGACCGGGGGTGGAGGAAGCCCATGTCGGAGATGAGTAGAAGCCAGAGGGAGGTCCGAAGTAGACAGGGCCCCCAAACCCCGGGGGCCAACCCCAGGGTGCGGATGGAGAAGGTGAAAAGAGAGCAGTTCTGTATGCAATAGCTGTAGGCACTGGGGAAGAAGAGTGTGCAGGGCCACGACTTGACCCCGTGGAGGTGGAGGAGCGTGCAGGGCCGCCACCAGATCCTAAGGAGCGTGCCCAGTGGGCATGCATGGCGGAGGCCAGGCGTGCATCATCTGGTGGTGCAGGGCACTTGGGCGCCGCATGACCGGTAGCGCCGTAGTTCCAGCAAGTGACAGTGCTGGTGGAGGATGAGTGAACTGAGGCGCTATCAGAGCTACGACCTTTGCCACCTTTCCCCTGCCCGCCACTGCCAGAGCCACCCCCTCAGCCTTGACCTTTACCACCCCCTCCACCACGACCACCCCCTTGGGAAACAAGAGATGTGGCAGTAGTGACAGAGGTGGAGATGGAGGACGAACCAGAGGCAGAGGAGGTGGAGGAAGAAGGAAGTGCGGTGGTTGCTGCTGTAATGGCGGCGCGGTGAATGCGCTTATTCTGCAGGGAGCTCCACCAGTCGGTAAGGCGTTAGGAGGTGAACTCCCATAGGGCCCCAATGCCAGGGGGTGCGTCGGCGGGGACAGGGATGGCCGCCAAACGCTCAAGCTCTGTGGCCTTCACTTCGCGAAAGATGTTGCTGAGCTCCGGGATGAGGTCATTGACGATGGAGAGAACAGCAGGGAGTTGGCCTAGGGCGGCCTTGCCGAGGTCACGCAGCAGTCGCAGACTGCGAGCCAAATAGGCGTCAGCAGTCTCATCAGCACGCATGGAGAGCGTGTTGAACTGGACGGTGAGGACGCTCTATGCTGCATGTCCAGTGACCGTCGTGCGCCGCTTGATCAGGGCATAAGCCCCAACCGGGTCAGCGGGGGTGCGGCGTGCAGTGTCCGCATTATAGGACCCGATCTCATCAGTGAGATCGTCTGGTCCAGCGCGAATGAGGGCACGGACCGCTCGTGCCGACTCAGAGTTGATTGGCACAAAAGGTGGAACAGCTGAGCGGTTTGGTGCATGATAGTATTCCCAGAGCTGCTCCCCCTGCGCCCAGGCACTGAAGCAAACCTCCCAAGAGTGGAAAGTAAGATTGGAGGTGAAATGGGGTGGACTGGAATCAAAGTCAGGCTTGCGCTGCACTGATGGAACAAGGGCTTTGGCCGCAGCAGCGCCAGCGGCTGCGGCGACTGCAAGTGGATCAGAGGAAGATGGGCCAGCGGCAGTGGAAGCGGAAGCGGGGGAGGTGGAGAACGCTGTAGCAATACTAGCGGACTGAGTGCTGCGCAATGTGGGTTGGAGACGATTCAGGACCAGGTCAGCAATGTGATCGGCGAATGTCTCTTGGTCAGCCTGCTCAGCCCGTAGTTTTTCCTCAGCAGCGCGCTTAACACTGAGAGCTACCTGCAACGCAGTGCGCTCATGCTGAAGCTCAGCTTGCAGTGCTGTGTATTGGTCATCGTCAACTGGCATTGTGCCAGTGGCGTGACTCTGCCGAGGAAAATTTCGGCAGAGTTTCCCTTGCCCCAGTGGGCATGGGAATGTGAGGTATGGGTGTTGGAAGTTCGCTGCAAGGCAACAACCTGGACGCACGAACACGCCGATATAGGAAAGGCAGAGAGAGCAAGAGAACAGGAGAAGCCAAGCTCACCACGCACGGCGGTGCAGGAAGAACAGTGGCGGCAAAGCCGCAGCAGATGAGAAGGCGACGACTGCAACAACAACTGATGCGGTGACAACGAAGCAGGCTACGCCTGTCAGAGCTGCACCGGACAGGGTGGAGATGACTGCAGCGGTCGAGATCAACAGTTGTATGTGACGAGTAACACACGGTGATGAGGAGGGTAGAGATGCAGCCTGTGCTGTGGAGGCATGAGTGGAGTCAAATGCACTAGAGAGTGTTATGGCTGCTGCGGCTGCTGCGGATGCAACTGCGTTTGCTGCTGCGGCAATCTGAGTAGCTACGTTGACAGCAGCTATTGCCAAAGGTCCCTGATCAACCGCTGCAATGTACGTGTCGATGGCTCGACCAGCAGCAGTGCTGGCTGGCGCACGTGCGGCACGTGCAGTGGCTGCAAAGGTAGAGGCAACAGCAGCACTGGATACGAGTGTAGCCTGCAGAGCTGTAAGAATATCAGGAGACGAGATGGACGAGGACTCTACAGCTGATGCGGCCGAAGATGCGGCGCAACGTGGAGCGGGTGCTTCTGATGCTGCTGCTGCAGAAGGTGGAGCCGCACCACGGGAAACAGCACGGTGGTGTTGTTGGCGCGTCCTATGGGCAATGGGCGGGCTTACCGAAGAGTGACGAGGTCGATGGTCCCGTTGTGGTGCTGTTGCCGGTTGGTTCTGCAACGTCGGAGAGTCGTCGTCGGTCGACTGGCAATGAGCTGCGTAGTCCCTTGCGTCCGCCCACGCGTCGTAATCAGCAGGGTTGTAGTCTTCACCGGGGTGATACCCCGTACTGCTGTGGCGCACCCTCGACCACACTTCTCTCTCCGCCCGCTCCTCGTAGTACACGAGCTCCTTGTCAATGCGTGCACGGTCCTTAGCTGCCGTAGATGACGGAGGGGCGGGCTCGGTCTCAGGCGGAGACGCCAGTGTTCTGAATGCTGGGCTGCCTCAGGGGAGCCCGAGGTGATTGGGAGTGTGCTGGGGTCAGGCCTGGTTGCAGGATTGGAGCTGTTGCTGCAAGGGCCGTAAGTGAGGTCACTGCTGCTGAGCGATGTCGATGCACGGGAGATGCGTACACCAGGTCGAGGCAACACTCAGCATGCAGATGCACCGGGTGTCGCCCAAGTATCCGTCGTGCGTGCGGAGACGTGCACGGTCGAGAAGGGACGGAGAAGAAGTGGTGCCATAGAGATGGTGGCCCGAGAGTGGGCCGAAGATGATGGCCCGAGAGTGGGCTGAGTAGGCACCACCACGTGGCGGTGATGTCATAAGCAGATCGATCGAAGCCGAGAGTGTGCCCCCGTGAGTCACGGGTGCGATGCTAGCGGCTGCACAGAACGGTGGCTGCTGCTGATGCTTAGGCTGCCACGGCCTCGTGCTGTGGCTTGCGCGGGATCACCCGTCACTTAGCAATGGCCCGAATGAGGTTCACGGGTGCGATGCTAGCGGCTGCACAGAACGGCGGCTGCTGCTGCTGCTTAGGCTGCCACGGTCTCGTGCTATGGCTTGCGCAGGATCACCCGTCACTTAGCAGTGGCCCGAATGAGGTTCACGAGGTCTCAAGTGTGTCGCGGCGGGGAGGGGTAGCCCTCCTGCTCTGATACCAGTAGGTAGCCACGGATGCCATACAAGCAAGTGGCGAGCGACGGAACGAGCCATGGATCGGGGGCAAGCTCAGAGAATAGAAAGAGAAGGTAGTTGAGACACGAGTATATGAGTAGCAAGTGAGTGAGGTGGTAAGTACCAGTTGACCGGGCCACCCACGCGAAGCACTCGTCGTGGGGCCGGGCCGCCACCCAGGGATGGAACCCGACCCTGGAGCGAGCGAGCTCCAGGCGATTTCTCACACGCCGGCACAAACCGGGCGTGTGGTCCCGAGGGATCAGCAACCCGGTTCACCACTCTAGGAGCATGCAAGTATTCAATCAACCAACAGGCATGCAATCCTACAAATTGTATCCCCCATTTTGTCACGTGAAGTTATCACTAAACTAAGGCTTGTGACAAGGCTGGTGCTGAAGCCACCACTTGGCAGCTTGATGGAGGCACCACCACTGTGCACAACATGCTGCGTCACAGTCTTGCACCAGGGAGCCTCAGTCCAGTTCAATCACCTGCAGTGGCGAGGTGTGTGTGTGTGCATGGAGACAAGAGGGCACTTGCGTGTGTTTGTGACAATAACCAACACCAGGCTCACCGGGCTCAGAGGCATCAGCA
>SZWC01011394.1:64319-93189 GCA_023375785.1 Penium margaritaceum
GGGGGGGGGGGAGGTTTCAATAACAAACACGCGAGCAATTCAAAAACAACACCTGAAAATAGGAGGATTTTCCACCTGTTTCTTAGGCAGTGTTCCGAGAAATAGAAATAATGCTAAAAGTACCTTCAACGATCCAATACGAAAACGGGGTGTATTGTGACTTTACAATATACCCCTCATGTCACGGTAAATTATAATGAAAAAATTTAACCCGCGAGCAATTGCAAGGTTTCTTGTGATAAAAACAGTTAAGGAGGGGCTTTGTTGATAAAAAATGAAAGGCGAGGTGATTTGTGACCGAAGCTTCTTCGACGGGGGGTTTTGCGATTTGGTTTCTGAACCCGAGGTATGTGGATATTTTGAGATATCCCGATGTCTGAACAAAACTGCTATTTGTGCCAAATATTTGGATTGATGACAAAAACATTCAAGTTGCCATAAATGAACCAACGCGGACGGGCGTAATCTATTACTACTAAATCACAAAGGTTATTGTTTAGTGATGACTCCACTATGGCACACATACACACCATACAACGGAAAACAATAATAATCAAAATTTTAGCCCAGTAACTACATACCGTAGCTAAGGGCTTCTCGTCGTGATCACATATCCAACCTTAAAAAAGCGTTGCCTATCATCTTTTTGCTTAACAAATGAAATCAATACCTCCTCCCACACACGGAGCCGGAATGTACGTGCAGACCACAAACATTTTCTCCAATTTGACAAAAGAGGTTTAAAGATTTGAAATCCATGTGATAAAATATGTAGCATTTCAATAAAAAAACATAAATTTCCTCCAATAAATGGGTCTCCATCCACCCCTTCTTTTATTCCACTATGAAACACCATTATAGCAATCACAAACCTTGTGATGGAGGGTGTTGTAACTATCTCACAGCAACAATGACATGGCCACATCAATGACACATGCATGTTACATTGATCAAACATAAAACATGGAGAAAAACCAATGGGTCACACCTTGAGGGAAAATCTTAAAACTTGAAAATTGTATTTATATTGCTGAGCATACGTTGAAACATTAAAACAGAAAGTTTTCACCCTATAGTTAAATCATTTTTTCTCCAAAACCGGGTTATCAATTCCAAATCCATCTTGAAAATGATAAATCAGTAGTCCTTTCCTGTAGCAAACCATATTCCTTAAAACTTAACACGTTGTACAAACGAAAACAAACTATAACCCCAAAATATTGAATAAAAGTTATGGGAATGTAATTCTGAGGACTTAACATCAAACTTCTCCGAATAATAATCTCTTCTATATAATGATTGGAATCAAGAAGTTTGATGATATTACTCACAATATAGATGAAAGAGAGGGTTAGATCGTAAGGATTTGAAACTAAAATTTGCTATACTTCAACCTCATCATTATGAAAAGAATCGTGCTCTCAAATACATGTATGAACCTCTTTGCTAAAGTAACCATGTTTTTTGGCTTTTTATGAATTTATTCATGTTGGAATATATTGAAACGGATCACAATATGGTGAGGATCGTATGTAATAAGTTAAAAAGGCAAAGGAAATTCTTTAAAAAAGCAACCCTCATCGTTGAGAGCCAAGCAAAACATAGATGGAGAAGAAATATAACACAACAAAAAGGAAACAATTTGAAAATCCCATAAACTTGAATAATGAATGAATATAAATTATCTTTCTTCATTGCAAAATTCCAAACATTTCAACGTACATATACAAGCATAAAACCAAGGGACATGTCTCGTATAACTTTGTAAGTGGTTGTTCTAAGAAACTCTAAGATTAAGTTAGAGTATTCCGTGAAGATAACAAAACGTACGTTCAAAATTTGAGTGTCAAGCAGGAATATTCGAGATACAAATGAAAATTTGACATAATTCGTGAATACTCTATTGAATGTCTCAAAATGTTGTCAATTTTCTTAGAGGAAAGGTGTCTACAAACGGGTTTAAAGGATACAATCAGATGCTATGCCATATGAAGACTGTTTCTTTTAACAAAATGGCTTGTGGAACAAACCTCCTTGTGTGCTAAAAAACAATATTTCTGTCTCAAATAGCACAAGGCCCAAAATTTGCCTGACACTTTAACACTAGAAGTAACTCGTATTCTGGCTTCAATTTTTATGTCCATGTTTTGAGTCGAACTGACATTTTGAAGTTTGAGTTTATGCTTCTTCAGAGCATATACCGTTTTTTACATGAGTGCCTCCATGTTGAATTGATCAAAACAATATTGCGCACCATGGTGCCTCCCCAACAAAAGGAATGTAAAGTACTTCATGCAATACATTCATACTTCAAGAAAAAGGTTATAAACATGAAGGCAATTTGGAAAAAAACACACGACTTATAAACAAATTTATGTATTTCACAACATGTTTGGTTAAAAGTATAATGATAGAGAAACTTACAATTATAGATCATGAAAAGTTATTTATTGGACAAAAAACAACTCCCTGGATATTAGGCGGCACATTATGGACTCTTTAAACAGCAGACTACTAAAGGTGAAAACCAAATCTGAAATGATTATCGTCATAGTAAATTTGTTTTATGGTTGGTTTGTATCATGCAACTCTTTGTGGTGAAAAAACATGTCAATATACCCCATAACTTGCCCTCATAGTGGATTGTACATGATGATCTGAACCTGATGATTTGTCTTCTCATGTCATCGTTCAAGTGATGAAAAAAACACCTCCTTGTAAGGAATTCCTCACAAAGCTCGTATCAGGTGTACAATGATTAATATGATTTACTATGAATGTTGTCTTATTGTGATGGAAAAAAAATCGATAATGACATGTGTCTATACATACCGAATGACGAATAGATAAAACTATTTTGCTTTTCATTTCTTTTAGAACTTTCCTTATTGAATCATGTCTAATCAGGAGATTAGGGCTCTATAATTATCTTTAAAACTGAAGCTTCTAAAATGAACCTGTGCTTCTTTCATCATATCAAGTATTGCTTTGGAAAACATCTGAAACTTTTCATTGCAAGGCTTACAATAGTCTTTCCAATGAATTCTTACCAACACTGTATTTCAACACATTTTTAGTACTTCTTGAGCTAAGCTGATTTGGAAACTATATCAAAACGATTTTCCTTAAGAGTGCATAAGTGATGAAGTTGCATGTGAGCTTGGAATAGGACTACATGACCAACATTCCATTGGCATTTTTCCCTTATGCACTTAGAGTTTTGGTATAGGTCATCTAATGCCTATTTTTTGTTTTAGATTGTTACAAGGATGGAGGTGCATAGTGAGTGGAACTCGAATCTTCTTAGTTCTTTGTTATCTGTTACTTTTTAGTTCATGTATACATTTCCTTTATTTTCTCTTGTAATCAAGGTGGGAACACCATGTCTTGGGAAAATGGTGTTGAAGAACGATAACAAAAACCCCTTAGAACTCCCATTGCTTTTGTAAGAATATCGTACAAAATATGTGAAAACATATTAAAAATCAAAATAACATTATCAAGCTTGGTTGAACATCAAGCAATTTTATCACAATATATATGAAAAAAATTGGATTCAATTCGAGTCAAGCATGATTAAGGCAAACTAGGGAGATCTCTTTTTCTCATTTTAGAGTGTCGGTTTTTGCCTAATGTATGATAGTTAGTTTTTCTTGTTCATTTTAGAATGTTTATTTTTATATCCTTAATAAAATTTTCACTCTCGAATAATTCACCTAGCATAGTCTAAGAGCAATTCTCTTATTTAAACTTACAAAAGGTTTGTCTTTTAGGGAGATGATGACTTGATGAGTAAAATACATTATACTGAAATATAATAGAATTCTTCAAAACTTTAACCAAGGGATTACTCTCGCCAAGTTTCTGTTGATGTGTCAATGATTCCTACGATAACCTAGTATGTTTTTTCTCCCAAGCATGTTTCTTGTGTCATTTTCCGAAACGGAGAATTAACATCCTTTTGAAAGATTTCTTGTGTCATTTCCCCATTTGTTCAATATGTATAGAGTTAACATCCTTTTGAAATATTATACATTTAAGGGATTTTTTTGAATTCATATAGCACATAATTGAAATTATATCCATCATAGTAATGAATGAATTTTATTTACGATTACTGATAAAGTTACCAAAACATAAGTTTCACTTTGATGGATAACGTGATATCTTTGGACATTCATGAAACCATGTATGAAGTAAAATGATCTTAAAATTGTTGGAATGGATGTTAGTACTTGAAAAAATTATTTGGTGGCCATCATGTTTTGTAAGAATTCTAACAAAGGCATGGAGTGTCGCTTTGTTTTGTTTCTTAGAAAAAAATCCACATCGTGGTTAGTGTCATGGGATGGAATGAAGACCTCAAAATCATGTATAGTTTTGTATGTTTTATCAATATTAGGTATAAGACTCGAACGCTAGATAGAATTTATAAAACCTGGAGGAATACAAAGGTTGGATATGTCTTACCAAAGAAGAGGATCCTTCCTCAACCATATGTTGTTCTTGATAACCATTGTTTCAGTATGAGATTATTTTTCAACAAGTACTATGCTATCAAAAAATTTAGGTCTCCTTTTTACATTTTAGTACGTGGTTGTACATGAGGACGTTATAGAGTGTGAGTATGAAATGTATAAAGGGATGAAAAATAGGCAATTCATTGTTCGTGTTAATGTTTAAAGGGTTTAGATATAATGAAGTAGCGTAAATACGAATATCGAGTGCCTAAAACGTTTTTGTGATGATGTATTTTCCATGTCATTGCGATGTTTCCATAAGATGTTTCCCTACTTTCTTTGGTCAAGAACCATTTTTTTGTTTAAGAGAACGACATTAATTCATATCTTTGTCATACAACAAGTACCACTTCTTACATAAGTGCATTTTTACAATGTTAATTTTGCACAAACCTTCCTACATTGTTTATAGACACTTGGTCGTTGCATGAAATTACATGATATCACATCGTTTGATTCCACTTTTTTATACTAGTTGTTGGTTTCCAATTAAATACGGTCAAGGTGGAGATCAATCTGGTGATTGGCATAGTGGTACAAGTTTCTACTCTAAGACTTTTTCATAAAATAAGACCCCTTCGTCCATCTTGAATAGGTGCAGAAAGACCTCAGTCATGAACTTGAAATAAGCCATTTTGGAGATGAAGGAATGCACGAGGTCTCATATGTTGACCGGCAAAGGTTTTCTTTCTTTCATATGCCATATCACATATACTTCTTAGGGACAAACTCCTTATATTCATACGGACGAGTGATTTACATTCCACACGTCCATATGGTTATGTGGTAATGGTTTTGTTGTGTATTTCTCTTTCATTAGATTTTCAAAACTTCATACAATTCTCGGCTTACTCATAGGGTATCTTTAGCCTTCCACCATAGATGCTTTTTGATAATAAATTAAACTATTTCATGCTCCACCATAACATAAGGAGGTAGAAAAATTGATTATCATCCACTGAAATCTTCTTTTATGGGATTCGATCTCATATTGAATAGTGGAAAATGTTACACCATAAACCCTAGATTTGAAGTAAGATTTAGGATTTTAAGGTCAAAAACATCAATTGCTATGTTGAAATCTACAAGATTTTGTGCAAAAAAAAAATCTTTTAAGGCTCATTAGTTCATGATGGCAAGAAGGTGATCTTAGATGGTCGAGGATTTACCACAAAAATTTGGAAGATCTTAGTAAGGACCTTGAATAGAAGAAATTCACGGATATGGGTCAGCTTGCTACTCTTCTTGCCACATGGATTGGATACTTGGAAAACTGAACATCAATTATAAATAATCATCACGTATGTATAGAGAAGGCTTAGATGCATGCTATGCCGACCAAGATCTGTTGACATCATTGATTCTCAAGAATACTTTGGATTTAATGATTATGATTTGAGTAAAAATTCATTATACACCTTTCATAAAGCCATTTTTTCAGTACTCAAGGCACAAAAGTAGGTAAGGTGTTGACTCTAACACGTATCTTTAATCCTATCTTATGCAAAGATTCCTTAACCCTATTATAGTTAGCGGGTGGAAGACCCTCTTTATGAAAACCCATTTTATTTTACTATTTAATCAATTGTCAACTTGGAAATAACCTATTCACTAAGGAGGGAGCATTGAGACATACTATTGTAGGATCATTTAGAGTGAGGATCCTTAAAAACCATTATAATGTGTGCGCATCAGGTTTGATGTTTGAACATTGCAACAATAAAAATGTTTATACGAAACATGATGCAGCCAACTCTAATTGTTTTTGTAGCAGATAGAGGAACGGTATTCATGCATCCTTTTTCAATAATGTATTGTGACAAGTGTTGAGATTAGATGCGCTATGCACCTTGATTTGTTTCATTTCTTGCTTATTAGTACAGACTTGATCTGACTAAGAATCCCCTTTTTTGGAATAGATCAATGTTTATTTTTATTGTGTGTAAGTGTCCAGATGAGCGAACTCTTTGTCGGCGTGAGGGGGTGTAGCCCTTAAAGCGCACATGTTCTTTTCTGACTCTAACCACATTAGTTGTTTGTCCTCTCATGTTGCTAAGCTAGGAATGCACGTTATCCTTGCCTCTTTGGTGTTATATTGTGACAGCATCTTTGTGGGTGGTTGTGTGTTAGTGAGTGTTAGATTTCACATCTACACCTCGTGACTATGATTGTTACTCATGTCCAAAGAAGTGCATAGGGACTAAACCATCCCTTTTCACTTGGTATCAAAGTAAGGTTAGAGACTGCCTTATGTAAATTGGTAAGTTGCTAGCTTAGCATTACATAAAAAATAGTAAGGTTGTTTTTTATTTTCTATAAAGTTTTTTTGGCTCAAATTCTAGGCATTCATATGACTAGATGATAGAAGAGGTTTATGTTAAGTTATTTCATCAAATGATGCTCAATATTCTTTCGTAAAAATCCCAAAGCAATAGTATCGAAGTTTTAAGGGTTTGTGGTTTTTGGCGAGAATCCTTTGACAACAATGTAACCTCGTTTTTCATTCATGCTATGTCTCGTTGTTGTTCGAAATAGAGATAAATCCATCAAAAAAGCAATTTTCCATTTCTCTAAGTTGATTTCATTCCAATTGAAGTTCGAGAAGCTGCCCCAACGCCATTCATGGCATGGGTTTCCCGTTTTGTTGCTAAGTGTCAATTCGTGTCCCATTTGAGTAGTCTCACATAACATCAGCATAAAAAAGTTCCAAGAATCAACCACTACCAGTTGGTTGGGGAAAACAAGAGAGAGAGCGAGCAATCAAGATAGAAAGAGAGATATCAAGCGAGCTATTGAGAATATGTGACAGAAAAAGATGGGGATAAACAAAAAGGTACGCAAAGAGCAAGTGTGCGAGTGAAAAAAAGAGAGAAAGAGAGATAGAGAGAGAGACACAGAGAGAGAGAGAGAAAGAGAGAGAGAGAGAGAGAGAGAGACATAGAGAAAGAGAGTTAGAGAGAGAGAGGGAGGGATTGAGAGAGAGAGATAGAGAGAGAGAGAGAGAGAAAGCACACGAATAGTGGGAAGGAATTCAGCGAGAACAAGCACAAAGGTAAAGGAAGAAAAAGGAAAAAAAAGGAGGCAAAACTGTGAAGTCATGCTGGGCACCCACTAAAACCACTATAGGTTCCTCTTGAACGGGGTATTTTTCTCAGGACAAAGAGCCTTTGTCGGATCCATGCCTATAATAAATGAACAATTTACCCATACAAAATCTATTAGACTTCATTGAAAAATTACTAGATCCTTGCATGGTACAAAGAAGAGGAAAGGGGAAAAACATGGGGTAATTTAGTCAGATTGTTTTGAAAGTCTTTCTTTGGGACATTGTAGGTCTTACTTTGGTTCTTTGTTTTTTTTATCTTCTTTTCCGTGGTTGTATCTCAACACTCGACTTGGTTGGCACTTGTGAACGTTGGTAGAGGCATCTAGATAGGACACATTGTTGTAACAATGGAACACGCATCAATTGGACTTGCTTGCATTCATGGTAATGATGCGAAGCATCACATGTTCTTATGTAAGAATTTTCTGTAAACAATGTACTCTTTGACATTCCTCTCAGTAATGAGGACAAGTTGAGACATCCACCTTTTGCTAAAGGAGTGGGAATTGTGCACGTTCAAAGCTTGCAAAGCGAGGTTTGTTTGATCGGAGTCTTGTACCCCATCAATGAGCCTTAAATTGTAGTCTAATAAAATGTACGACTCAAAATGGGGATTTATGATAAAAAAACAGTTTGTGCAACATTCGACAAGGTGGGGCAGAGATTTTAGTAGGGCCAATTTTAAGAGAAATGTATTGTATACGACTATAATAAGTTATTTCCTACCCACAAGCATATAAATTCATTTTTGCTATTCTTCATTTTACAACATTAAAGATTCACACTAGCGCTTCACACACATCTGAGTGTCCTCCCTTAAGGAGCTTACTACAACACACCCGACTCACGGTTCTCATCTTGAGATGATCCATATGGAGCAGAGCACTCATCCATGTTTTGCTTTTGGCAGCAAGAAAAAAGGCCAAAACAACCATTTCCTTTACATGAGCATAGATCCACAACTCCACTACAATTAGTTCACACTGACATTTGGACCGTAGGTAGTTAATATCCAACTTGAGTAGAATAAAGTGCATGATATGTCCTTGGCCTAATGGAAGATAACACACAATTGACGTGGTACTTCCTACTAGGGGAAAAGGGACATAACGTAGTGGCCATTTGTTATTGTTTTTTTTAGCACCATAAGAGTGTGGACGCCAAATATGCAGCCTTTGTAGTGATAGAGGGGCTCACTACTCAGGTATTTGAGAAGGTATGTTTCATAAGTGAGAAAATTCAGAATGAGGTGTTAGCTCCTTGGACCTCAGAGCAAAGTAGGATTGTGGAATGTTGGAATCGCACTTTGAAAGAAGCAGTCTGCAAAATCATGCTTCTGGGAAACATCCCTCTTAGTCTTTTAGACGAGGTGGTGAAGTGTTTTCTCTGAGTACAAAACCAGATTCCCCACTTTCACCTACGACTCTGAGTAACTCTGTGGCAGCACTGGCATTAAGAGATCCAACTTAACAGGCACACAATTGAGGGGAAATGTTTTGTTTTATTTGCAATCTCTTAATGCTTTTTTGTTGAAAATTGATGGTTTTTGACGATGGGATGTTTTCATGGGGCCAAGCATAGTGTCAAAGGGTTGACGGTGTTACATTCTGGAGATTCACCAGTTGGTTAAATCACGAAATATAGAGTTCTATGATACCTTGTTTGCACCTCATTACTGTTAGCAATGCATCAAGGTGCCTTTCAACATTCACATACCGTGTAGTAGTCTCATTATCCTTTTCCATATGCTTATTAGTTAAGTACCCCAAATGCAACCACGATTCCGATTTATCCTCTTTATGTCTCTCCTTCTCCATACTAGTAGCAACTAAAGCAGCATCAACCAATAACGACACCAATAGTAGTAAGAACAGTAGTAACAATGACTATGACAAGTACATTGACATTAGCAACTTAAGCGCCATCAACAACAACACTAGTATTCAAAGAAGCAAAACTACCGAATTCCGGGCATGGATTCATCATGTGTCATGCCACAAGTTAGGAATGACACGATTAATAATTAAACAACATCTTCTTCACCTTCACTTACATCTCTCAAGACAACTCCATCTTGATTGACATTTCCCCCATAACAGCAAGCAAGGGAAGCCAGTGACTTTTGTTTAATATGTCTCTACATGCGTCATATTTCATTGTAAGAGCAAAGATCTGCTATGTTCTCAGGCTAGTCTAGTGCAAGAGTTCACGAGCCAGAATGTGAACCAGGGGGAAGATTGAGAGATATCTATCGCAAGTCATACAAAGGCATGTGCAATGCAGTTATTTGGCAAGCACTACATTCCATCAAACCAACTTTAAGAGATGATGTCACATTCCAACAAAGAATTTTAGATTCTTTGATCCACTAAGGCTGTTAAATGAAGCTGTTCTTTCCATCCATGTATAGAGAGGCTGTCACATGTGCCAAAACGTTTTGTGGATATAGGTCATTAAAACTAAACCAAATGACACCTATGCTTATGTCACATGGGAGAAGGTACCACAATGATGGAACATAAGAACATGCGAAGGAAATTAGGTTGTTGACAGTCAAGTGTCATGATGATGGTAATATTAATGGATACAAGGCACGACTCACAATAAAGGGGTGATCACACATTCTAAGAAGTGACGTAAGGGATACATTTGCACTAGTGCTTCAGAGAAACAAGTACTTCAACAGTCGTTGTTTGTTCATAATACAAGTACACTATTCACTAGATGGATTTGAAGAATGCCTTTCTTCATGGAGAAATTCACAATGAAGTGTTCATGGTCTAACCCGAGGGGGTTGATGGAGGCCATGGTAGAGTTTTTTGCATGAAGCTAACGCTTTATGGCTTGAAAACGTCTCCACGATGTTGGAACAAGGTGCTAACAACTGGGTAGAAGGATGGAGGATTCAAGAGAAGTGTAGTAGACCATACAATGTTCTTGAGAGGGACATGCTTGAACCTTGTTACAATCTTTGTCTTTGTTGATGACCTTGTCAAGTTCTCTTGATTGATCAATGAGATGAACAACACCAAAGAGTTCTTGGGTAGGCGGTGCAAGATGAAGGACATTAGGGAAGTTGGTGCATGTTTGGGAATGGAGGTGAAGAGGAACTAGCAAGAAACCATGCCATAGTGTTAGAGGATGTGTAACTAGTTGTCACTCTAATGACCCTAAAAGGAATTCACACCATCATATATGCCACAGAGGACACATGTAAAGGCCTATTGGATCTAGGCCAATATCAGTCAATTATGGGTAGTTTTCTGTATGCATCATCCACCATATTCGATATTGTATATGATGTGAGCCTTCTTTCAAAATACAATAGCACCACATGTTAGCTCCATCTTTATGCCTTGGTTTGGGTTCCCATTATGGATACTACCTATGTGGGAATGAGATTCACTAGTTATCCACATGGGCCACATGTGGTGGGTTGGAATGATAGTGATTATGCAGCAGATACGGAGGGATCTCACCTTAAAGGTGGATTCAACTTTAGGATTAGACGGGGAAGACCATCTTGGAGGAGGTATAAACATGGTTACATCACCACCAAGTCCATAGATTTATAATATATTACCTTGAGTAATGCATCCAAGGAGGCCACCCGGTGGAACATTCTGTTGCATGGACTTGGAATTCACATTTTTTAGGTATTCCTCATCTGGGAGAATAAAAGTGCCATGAGTATTGTAGAGAACCATGTACAACATCGGCGTACAAAGCACAATTCTATGGCGTATCACTACATGAATGGGGAACTATGCAATGGGAGTATCTATGTTCACGGCGTCCGCTCCCATGACCATGAAAATGATTCTTTTTCCAAGGCAATTCGAGCACTACCTTCTATTCTCATAAACAGGCTACAAAATTGTGATGACATGGACCATAGAAAGCAAGGTGTAAGGCGGAGTGTTGAGAGTAGATGGAATATGCCCTTTGCTAAGTTTAACCTGTTTCAGTCCTTGCATATTGTTGTAGACTTGATCTGACGTAGAATCGTCTTTTCATGGATGTACCAATGTGTATTGTGATTGTGTGCAGCTTTCCCCATGAGCGACTCGCTCATGGGGATGACGGGGTGTGGCCCTTAAGGAGCACCTCTACTTAGGTGACTTCGAACTCATTTGTTGTTTTTCCTCTTATGTTGCAAAGCTAGGCATGCAGACTATCCTTGCCTTTGTAGTACATGTGTTGTATTATGAGAGCACATGTGTGGGTGACCTTATGTTTGTGAGGATGTGATTTCACATATGCACCTAAGGATTGTGACTATCACCGTAGTCCACGGAAGAGCATAAGTATTAGACCATCCATTTTTACAATTGGCCTTTGAAATAATGGACTTGTTTTGGATAAGAGCATTAAGACACATGAGCAACCACGACATGGGAATCAAGAGGCATGTCCTTAATCTATTCTTAAACAACATATGTTGCACCATATTCATGGTTTGCATATGGTGCAACATGTGGATCAATAACAAGCCATATGTTGCTAAGTACAAGATCTCCAAACAGATGGAATTAATTACATGATTAAAGCTTAATGATTACTACATCAACAAGAGCTACTACATCAACAAGTACATCACATGAAATAGATGGACCACCCTCTTGTGCATCTATTCACCCAATTTTCATAAGTTCAAACTAGCTAGCCTAGGATTGGTAAAAGATGAAATCCAAAAAACAAGGGTGCTTGTAGGAAAACATGCACTAACAAACATAAGAACATGTATTATGGCGGAGGTGAGCAAAGCATTGTTTACTAATATGGTATTGGGAATTGGTTGTGTAGTCGATCAGACCTTAACAAGTGCAAATTGAGGCAAATTCTCAATGAGGCATGTCATGATACATTGAATCCAAAGAATGGCAATTGTTTCCCATGTCTCTAAATATGTCACAGTTCAAACCATAACAACAGGCACTTTTGCAAAAAAACCCTAGACTGACTCATTCTAGGGCCAATTCTTTCATCATTCTACAATTTCCATGACAAAACACGGGAAACATTTTATATGCGTAAGGCTATAAGGATGGTAAGCTTATGAAAGCGTTGGTGAAGACATGTGAAACAAGGAACAGAGGGGAAGAAAACTAGTGGTGATGAATGCAAAGAGAATAGGATTTAAGAAAAGATTCACGATAAGTAAGCAAAGGCATAGAGCTTAGGAAAGATGGAATTGTACACGTAATCTATGTTTGAATATATACAAGCATGAAAATGATTTAGTTGATCCAATGAAACAATGTCTGGTTCCTACATTTAGGGACCACGACAAGCTTCACCTTTTTCAAGGCTTGTCTCCACAACCTTTTGCCATTAGTTATGGGATTTGTTGCAAAAAAAAAGAAGATTTGAATTGTGAGATGAATATTACAAGATACAAAGATTCCAAGGTCAAGTAAAAACACATAATGAACATACATGAGATGATTGTGAAATTCTACTTATTATGAGTAATGATTGAAATGGAGAATACACATCATTACGAATGAACATCCATGGAAACCACTATGATGTTGGACTTACCTTAGATTTACAAAATGTGGATTGTTTATCGTTGAATGAAATCAAGATGTAGAGGGCATGGTAGATAGAATGTGAAATACATATCGGTACTAGTAGATCACATGAAGAATTCCATGAATAATAGCCACAAGCTGAGACTTGTGGACACACAAGACGCCCACCTTGGATTCCTTGAGATTAAGTCTAAACAACCGCACCTAGAACTGACTGGTTGAAAGCCACTACCTTGCATTGAAGAAGGTGCATTCCTTAATTGGAGGTGTGTCCTAAGGCACTAACCTATAACGTCAGATGCTGAGGCTTGAAGAGGAGGAATCTGTTGGCATTAGAAGGAATCTGAAGATAAATGAAAGCGTGTCATGGAAAACATAGGTTTATGGATTGAGCCCCTTAAGAGGTCTAGGGTGAGCCTTTTAGGGATTCTTGCCTTGGAGGTTGTAGGTAGTAGCATAATCGCCTGATTGGTTTCATAACAACCTTGACCAAGTAGAGAGTCATGTGGAAGATAAAAGGTGAGTAGTAGTTGAAGGGCCACTCGAGGTTGAAGGTGTAATGTTAGCTAAAGGGTCATAAGAGATTTAAAAGGTGACAATAGCAGGTCGACCAACTATCCTTCAACTCGTAGCTAAAGGTTCATAGCCTCCAAGGACACCTTAGATTTTGTAAAAGGCATGGATTGGAGCATTGCTTCCCTCCATTTTAAGAGGTGATTTGTTTCCCTCTAAAACAGATAGAACAAACAACGAGATGCATTTTAACCAAACTTGGCCATCCCAACTGAGTAAATATCAAGCCACCCGTTAAATTGATGATGGCGAATGTTGAAGAGGATCCTTTTAGGAATGGTGGAAGATTTCTTGACTTGAGAACACGTGACGAATTCATTTTGGATGATGACGGTAGTTTTGTGATAGTTCTTTGAGATGTGACGGAGATGGTGTCAAGAGTGATGCGATGTTTTGGATGGTGCTACAACAAACCAAGAGGACTAATGGTGTCCGACGAAATGTTTGGAGTTCATGTTCTTTGTTAAAGGCAAAAATATGCCTCATCGCAGCCTGTTCGTAGCCACAAAAACAAAGAGCGCAATTTAGCTTGCTGGGTAGCTCCCCTGCCCCCCCATTATCTCTGAAATCAGATCCTCATGGTATTTTCATGAAATCGTGATGCTCGCATTTTTTGCAGAATTTACAAGGAAGGGAGAGGGATACGACCTTCCTCAACAATGGGGGTGATGGTTGAGTGATTGATTAAACGGCTAACAACAAGTAAGTAGTCATGCTGGTTTGTTGATCCTAAGTGGGTGGCTTACCAATGGTTGCTCTAAAGTGCCAAATGAGGCACAATGCAGCTGGAGAGGTTTGTGCAAATTACTCTGCAGAAAATGGTAGAAGAAGACCACATCTCTTGGAGGTTTTTTTTCATCTTACAGTGCCATTCTTGGTAGGTTTATCAAACTCCTTGGTCGTTAAAGAAGAAGAAAGAAAGTTGTCAAGGTAATGGATGAATTGTCTTTGGCGGTGTTTCTTGCTTTCTTGTGCATGATTTAGCTCGGAGTTGATGGTAACTTGTGTAACAAAGGATGTGGAAGCTCCCACTTCAACTAAAGGAGAACGTAGAGGCTTAGTTGAATCCTCCAAACTCCAATGCATACCCCCCTCACTCTTTCTCAGAAGAGCCTATAGTAGGAAGTGTGGTCGTGAGAGTCTTAAAGCCATAAACAGTACATTGGGTGCCCTTTGGAGATAGAGTGCTCCTTGTTGTTTGATAAGAGAATCAGTGATGGCATAACTAAGGAATACATTTTTTTATAATTTTGACATGAACAAAAATCCTGAAGTTATTTTTGCAACACCAAGAACTCCTCCAGTGGCACCATCGATGGATCATTTATTGTTTTTCATGTTTGGCGATGTTGAATCTGATGAAGATGATTAAAAACCTGATTTTATGGATGTTTTAAGTGAGGAATACATCTCCTCAGTGTCAGGTTTATTGCTTGTAATCTTAGAAAATGCACTGATGGAGTTGGTAGCAGAGGCAATATCTTTGAGCATGTGAAGTGTGGAGTCATCAACTATTGTGTTGGCAATGGGTGAAACTACGATGGAGCCTTCATGAAAGTGCCCACACGTGCATACTCTTACTCCTTGTTGCGATGTGAAACAAGGAAGGCCTTATTCTTTAGCTTCCTTATACAAAGACAATGTTGTGCTGAGCATTGTGGCAGTGGTCAGAGATCACACACATGATGAAACTGCTGGTTTGGTGCCTCTTGGGTACTCTCCATGAATGTTGGCAAGGCTTTCACGACAAAGGTAGCTTTGTATTTGCTGATTGGCAAAGGATTATAGCGTGTAGATCTTGTTGTTTTGTGACTTGTGTTATGGACACCAAGGAGAGGTTGTGGTCATGTAGGGTATTCCTGTTGATTTTGTGAGTTTTATGACGATGGATGTTGACTCCTTGGATGTAATGCTGACCTCCATACTTGATGGAGATGGTTTCAACTAGTGCTTTCTAGAAAACCTTGCTAAATCCAAGAAATGTGGTGACCAGTTTTACCAAAACTTAATAACAAGGAAGAATGGTGTATGCCTTCATTAGGACATGAAAGAATTGGTAACACCTTGTTGGCAAATGGGAGTGGTTCCGCCTTATAGCTTTGCTTGCCATATCTATAGGCAAAGTGGTAAGTTGCTTTTGAGTGTGTTGTATGGTTGCGCCATTTCTACCTCCCTCAACTAATGTTGACGAGTATGCTGTAGTGATGCATGTTGCATCTATGGGCACATGTGCTATTTTTTGAGCTTTGTCAGTTGAAGTTGAAGATGATGGAGTTGTCATAGTTGATGTGGAAGAAGACTCAGTTTCGTCTTGTCTTGCATTGTGAACTAGGAACGTAGTTTAAATTTTTGTAGAAAGAGTTGCATGCTTTTTATTTACAACTTCATGAGCTAGAAGAGTAGAGACACTTGAAGAGGAGAGAACTTCTTGCTTGTTTCCTTTTCCATTGTCTGATAGTGGTATAGTGGCCATGGATGTGGAGATAACTAAATGCTCATTTTTTTCAACTTCATGAGTTGGCAGCATAGTTGTAGTTGAAGCTTTGAGAGTTATAGGCTCTTTCATTCTAACTTCATTAATTGATAACAGGGTTGTGGTTGAAGCAGAAAGAGCTTCACATGTTTCTAATCTAAATTTGTGCGTTGGTTGTGTAGTGATAATTGAATCAAAAAGAGCTACATGCATTTGTAGTTTAGCTTCCTTACCTGATGGTGTGGTGGTCGTTGAAGAAGAAAAAGCTTCACAATCATGTTTTTTACTTTTTTCTATTGGAGGTGTTGTTGCGGTTGACACAAAAGAGATTCTAGCCTTTGTATTCAAGCTTTGTCAACCGCCAACAAGGCGATGGATGAAGCGCAAAGATTTCATCTTATTTTTGTTTAGCTTTGTGAGCTAGTGGTTAAGTGGTTGTTATGAGACAATATCTTCTTGCTCTTCCATTTTGGCCATGCTAATAAGTATATTTTAAGAACTTGCAAGAGTGCTTGGTGCTGTTACACACAAGTTTGCTACCGTTCTAGCTTTGTCACATGGTTTGATGTAGAATGTTGTAGTAATGTTCATTTCCTCATTAAAAATACAACATGTGTTTCTAGCTTTATCAACATGCATTGTGAAGATTTGTGTAGAAGTTCTTCCTTCCATGGCAGATAAATGTATTCGCCGCACCAGCTTTGTTAGTATGCATATCATATGGTGTTGCAATAGTGTACGCTATCGTTACATACAAATCATCTGCTACTGTTGCTTCATCAGGTGGTAGTGTGAATACTGTTGCATACATGTTTGCTTCCAATGCAGACAAGTTTATTCTTGCTCTAGCTTCATGAGCTAGTAGTGTTTAAACATTTATAGTAGTGTTTTCTTTCCTAGTGGAAAACATCTTACAACTCCTGCTTTATCTACTCGCATTGTGTAAGACGCTTCTATGGTTTTCATAGCCATTGTCATCAATTACAATACTACCCCATCTTCTTCAACTGGTAGTGTGTAGAGTATTGTAACCATGATTACTACCTTTGTAGATAAATGTTTTGCCACCCATTCTTTGAGAGAAAGTAGTGTGTGCTACCGTTGCCAACAATTCTGTTTTGGCTTGAGCTTTGTCACCTCCTATTGTGTAAGTTGTTCAATAAATTCCGCCACCCCTTTGATAGGATATTCTACTTCTACACCTTTGTTACCTTGGGTTGTCTAAGATGGAGTGGATGATTCACTCCTTTTCCTTGTCGTGCGAATTGAGTATGGAGGCGCAACACATCACCATAACAATTAAGATGAAGATTCATAAGCCATTAGGAAAACAAGGATAAGAGTCCATAGATTTCCATGATCTTCTGCACATTCTCGGAGGGTAGGGTTGTGGTAAAAGCATGTTGTTGGGTGCGTTCGAAGTTTGCAACCACGTGCACATCATAGATGTCTTCCATCTTGCCTTTCATAGTGGTATGCGTGTGATGGAGCCCTTTCTTCCTTAAAGAGGTTGTTACTGTGGTTGATACCATGTTAAGATTTACGAAAGGTGGATGGTTGAAATTGGAATTAAAACTTGATGGAAAAGGCATAGACGGTATAATTCTAAGGAAATGAAGAGTTTCCTAAACGAGCTACAGGGAAGTAGCCATAAGTATTAACTTGTGGACCCACAAGGCGCCTCGCTTGGATGCCTAGAGACTATGTCTTGAAAAGCGGACTTAGAAGAGAATGCCTGTAGTACACTACCCTACTTAACTTGGATTTTGATATTAATAGTTCTTTCCGTGTGTGAAAGTCGACGAAAGTGGTGCTTCGTCGAATTCAAAAGTTTTGCATAATTAATTTCAAAAGGAGAAAAGGTGAAATCATGGATGTAGTTGAATTGTTGTTCTTTTTTGCAATCATGGAGTATGTGTTCGTTGTAGAGGAATTTTTTTCACGCAACACAAGGTCGGCTCTCGCAAAAATAGAACAGCACGCAGCTTTTTTCCACATGTTAATGAATGAAAGAGCGAGAGAGTGAAGGGACACACACGTGGAAATTACATTCAATGCGTCAGCAACTACACTACAACATCATCTTCCTCGGGCACATCTGTGTGGAAAAGCAACTGGCCTGCAAAAGGAGCTGCTTCCTTCTGGAAAGTAGGGTCAAAGACGCGTGGAATGTTGGCACGGGCCCACGCGTTCTTGACCATTGGTTCAGCGTCGCGGACGTGTTGCCAGGCATCATACAGCCAGCCGCAAGCTGCCTCCTTCACCACCTGCATCCCCAGCTGCATGCTCCCGCCCTCGCGTGACCTGTCCGCACCCCACTGTGAGAATAGCTCCTCGAGCTTGCTCTTCAGTGGACGGATAAGTTTGACGTCCGCGGGCTGCGCTTTCGGTGTACATCCTGGAGGGATGTACACAGTGTGCATGTAAGGGTAATTAATTCCTAACCACTCCTGGAAGGATCCGTTGCACTACAGACGCCAAATGTCAAGAACAAGAAGCACGTTTGCCTCACCCTCACGGACATTTAATGTACGGCATATTTTTTTGTAGTACGGATACACGGCCATCCTGACCCAGTCACGTGTCGTGTCAGCGTTTTCCCAGTGCGTGGGGGTGTGCGTCAGATGCCAACCCTCTTCCAGTAGCTTTTCAGCGTGCGGGCCACGCGGCAGGCAACGGGCAGTCTTCTCGCCAAAAACGAGCTACATTGGGAGCAGCTCTCCCGTCATAGATGATGTCAGCAAGGCGGTAATCTGGCGTTTGACTTCCATGCCGACAATCCCAACCTCGTCATGACCGCGTGGTGCAAAAGTGTGACACGCGCTCGGCATGAGCTGAATGCCGGTGTGGTCCGCATTCAGTACGAAAAATGGCACCACACCATACGAGAAACGGCACTACACCATGCACGCTGCACGGCGGTGCATGGTGAGCACGAGGTCCTCCCAATTTGCAAGAAATTTCTGCGCAGCGGTTGTGGCTGAGCGCCATGACCAGCCAAGCTCCTTATGCACGAACTTGCGCACCCATGTCCGCGAGAAGGCACGCAGACCCATCTCCGCCAGCTCGTCCGGTGCGTGGAGGGCGACGATGCCACGGATCTCTCGGCGAATAAGCTTTGTGTTCAGGGCATGCCCCGCGGATCGTGCTCCTTCCAGCCGGGTCTTGATTTCCAGCACGATGTCTTGCTTGTCCGCGAGCCATGCGCGTTTTCCTCGGCAGCCATGCCTCCGCTTGCGGTTGGAGATGGGTGCTATGGTGCAGTGGCTATGGAGGCAATGACCGCAGCCTCGTACTGCTTCTTGAGGACACCTTTCTTTCCCTCCACGAAGCACCCTTTCACAGTGCTCGGCGACAAACAATCGAAGACGGAGTACCCGTCGGGGGTGCGGTACGCACGCTTGAGATGCTGCACTACGGCGTAGAT
Organism: Penium margaritaceum; assembly: GCA_023375785.1. Lineage (NCBI taxonomy): Eukaryota > Viridiplantae > Streptophyta > Zygnematophyceae > Desmidiales > Peniaceae > Penium > Penium margaritaceum. The sequence goes on from SZWC01011394.1 coordinate 83,956, forward strand.
TGACGGCTGCGACTTCACGGCTTTGTAGATTGTGGAAAAGTGGCCACTGGAGAACCAATCACAGTAGGGCCCACGCTTTTTTCTAGAGGAACCGGAGGACGACGTCGTCTCTGTCGTCGTGGACTACGATAGAGTCAGCGTCACACATTCAGTGTCCGTAGAGTCTTTGTCGCTCTGCCCGTCATCACTAGAAGATGTCGTAGAAGCGCTCTCGTTTTTGTCAGAGGGTGGTGGAGGTTTGTGACCGAAATCAGGCCTTGGATGCAGGGTATTTCCAGATGGGAGCACGCCGTCGCTGATGACGAGCGAAGCTGAACGGGTCCTCAAGCGGCATGGTGGCACCTCCTGCTGCTTCTCAGGCGAGACAACCCTCCATTTGCCTTTTTTGGCAGCGGTGGGGGGCTTGCGCATCGTCTCTGTGGTTGCATGGGTAGCCAAATCCTCCGGACGCGATGGTGATGCGTCAGGTGCGGCCCTTTCTGAGGGAAGACGCGAAGGACCGGCTCCAGGGCTGTACTTCCACACGCGTGGAGCTGCAGGCCGGCATGTCGTCGCGTCGTCGTCGATGCGCTGGGGTGGGGCACTTCACTACCTCCACTTCCATGCCCACTGTCCCTTCCCTCAACCATTGCCCTCGTCATCTGCAAGCCAAGTGAGTGCACCCGCATCGACGACGACGTGACGACATGCCGGCCTGCAGCTCCACGCGTGTGGAAGTACAGCCCTGGAGCCGGTCCTTCGCGTCTTCCCTCAGAAAGGGCCGCACCTGACGCATCACCATCGCGTCCGAAGGATTTGGCTACCCATGCAACCATAGAGACGATGCGCAAGCCCCCCACCGCTGCCGAAAAAGGCAAATGGAGGGTTGTCTCGCCTGAGAAGCAGCAGGAGGTGCCACCATGCCCCTTGAGGACCCGTTCGGCTTTGCTCGTCATCAGCGACGGCCTGCTCCCATCTCAAAATACCCCGCATCCAAGGCCTGATTTCGGTAACAAACCTCCACCACCCTCTGACAAAAACGACAGCGCTTCTACGACATCTTCTAGTGATGACGGGCAGAGCGACGACGACTCTACGGACACTGAATGTGTGATGCTGACTCTATCGCAGTCCACGACGGCAGAGACGACGTCGTCCTCCGGTTCCTCTGGAAAAAAGCGTGGGCCCTACTGTGATTGGTTCTCCAGTGGCCACTTTTCCACAATCTACAAAGCCGTGAAGTCGCAGCCGTCAATCTACGCCGCAGTGCAGCATCTCAAGCGTGCGTACCACACCCCCGACGGGTACTCCGTCTTCGATTGTTTTTCGCCGAGCACTGTGAAAGGGTGGTTCGTGGAGGGAAAGAAAGGTGTCCTCAAGAAGCAGTACGAGGCTGCGGTCATTGCCTCCATAGCCGCTGCACCATCGGCACCCATCTCCAACCGCAAGCGGAAGCATGGCTGCCGAGGAAAACGCGCATGGCTCACGGACAAGCTGGACATCATGCTGGAAATCAAGACCCGGCTGGAAGGAGCACGATCCGCGGGGCATGCCCTGAACACGAAGCTTATTCGCCGAGAGATCCGTGGCATCGTCGCCCTCCACGCACCGGACGAGCTGGTGGAGATGGGTCTGCGCGCCTTCTCGTGGACATGGGTGCGCAAATTCGTATACAAGGAGCTTGGCTGGTCATGGCACTCAGCCACAACCGCTGCGTAGAAAGTTCCTGCGAATTGGGAGGACCTCGTGCTCACCATGCACCGCCGTGCAGCGTGCATGGTGAAACTGTATGGTGTAGTGCCGTTTCTCGTACTTAATGCGGGCCACACCGTCATTCAGCTCATGCCGAGCGCGTGTCGCACTTTTGCACCACACGGTCATGACGAGGTTGGGATTGTCGGCATGGAAGACAAATGCCAGATTACCGCCTTGCTGACATCATCGATGATGGGAGAGCTGCTCCCGATGCAGCTCGTTTTTGGCGGGAAGACTGCCCGTTGCCTGCCGCGTGGCCCGCACGCCGAAAAGCTACTGGAAGAGGGTTGGCATCTGACGCACACCCCCACGCACTGGGCAAACACTGACACGACACGTGATTGGGTCAGGATGGTCGTGTATCCGTACTACCAAAAAAATGCCGTGCATTAAATGTCCGTGAGGGTGAGGCAAACGTGCTTCTTGTTCTTGACACTTGGCGTCCGTAGTGCAGCGGATCCTTCCAGGAGTGGTTAGGAATTAATTACCCTTACATGCACACGGTGTACATCCCTCCAGGATGTACACCGAAAGCGCAGCCCGCGGACGTCGGACTTATCCGTCCACCGAAGAGCAAGCTCGAGGAGCTATTCTCACAGTGGGGTGCGGACAGGTCACGCGAGGGCGGGAGCATGCAGCTGGGGATGCAGGTGGTGAAGGAGGCAGCTTGGGGCTGGCTGTATGATGCCTGGCAGCAAGTCTGCGACGCTGAACCGATGGTCAAGAACGCATGGGCCCGTGCCAACTTTCCACGCGTCTTTGACCCTGCTTTCCAGAAGGAAGCAGCTCCTTTTGCAGGCCAATTGCTTTTCCACACAGATGTGCCCGAGGAAGATGATGTTGTAGTGTAGTTGCTGACGCATTGAATGTAATTTTCACGTGTGTGTCCCTTCACTCTCTCGCTCTTTCATTCATTAACATGTGGACAAAAGTTGCGTGCTGTTCTATTTTTGCGAGCCGAACTTGTGTTGCGTGAAAAAAAATCCTCTACAACAAACACATACTCCATGATTGCAAAAAAGAACAAAATTTCAACTGCACCTATGATTCCACCTTTTCTACTTTTGATATTAATTATGCAAAACTTTTGAATTCGACGAAGCACCACTTTCGTCGACTTTCACACACGGAAAAAACTATTAATATCGAAATCCAAGTTAAGTAGGGTATGTTATTCTAATGCATCTTTGAGAATGTACGTGCCTGGGCAAGCAGGCACGTACATTCTAAATAACGGAAGACATGCCACTATTTATAATTGTTTCATACCATAAAATTCAGATTAGTGACTAGAGTAGAGAGGTGAACTAAACATATGACAATATCAAAGGAGGGAGTTTAGGCTCAGAGCAACTAGGAAGTTGAGTTCCATTTTTCACTTCCTTAAATAAGATCAAAGCATACATCCCTTTTTAGGATGTCTGAGACTAAAAAAATCAGAATTAGTGATATTGAAATACGAATGGAAAACACAAGGAGAAAATCGAAATAGTTTCTTGAAAACCCAAAATGGTTATCATAGTTGCATTCATACGGGATAGGTGCTACAAAGGAAGGGGGAAGGTAGTAGACCCCTAAGGAGAAGGGAAAGCTGTGAAAAATGCGACTAATGCATGATCAACCACCACTAGTCTTGCTTGTGCACCTGAATCAATGTCTTTGAATGACAATTTCAAGGTTGTAGTTTAATTCAAAGCACCTCACATTGTGGTGAATGGACTTCATGCATGATATCAACCATTTTTCAAGAATGATGAAACATTAAATCCTCAAAGGATGAACACCATGAAATGATGGAGATTTATTGTGGACCCTTTCATGTTTTCTGAAGATTTTCATGTCATACGCAATAGCAAACCTCCTTTGACTTAGGTTGTGTATCAACCATATGCAACTTTTATGTTGTTGTGAATAGGTATGTGAGGCCTCATGAAGGAAGAATGCATTATGACAGGCTCAAATACAACATCTTTGGTGGATTTTATTACAAACAACTACATATTGACAACCCACAACTTAAGTAGGTGAGCTTTGAGAAAGTAATAGCTACTGTCAAAAACAACTCTTCGTTAAAGGGTACAATGCCACATTAACAAAAGAGCATTAGACATTTTGCCTACATGAACCTCGTCCCTAGTAACTTCATACTCATTCTCATTTGTGCTGGAGTGAGAAATAACTGTACTGAGCAAGAAATTTAACATGGTGTATTAAGATCAACAATCAGAGGTTGTACAAAGTGAGAGACGTTTATCCATAAACAATTAGATGCGGCCTAACTGAAGATTTGCTATGTAGGGGCCAGATTTAAGTCCAACATTTAGCGTCAAAGGCAAGAAAGGAACCTATATTTGCGTGCTACATGCTGAGTAGGGCTGTGCAAGCCCGTTGGCCCACCTTCGTCAGCTGCTACATAGTGTAAGCAAGCACAACTAGGTACTTGACCAAGACTTGTCAGGGTGGGGCTACACCAAATTAGACTCATGAGACCGCTTGTATAACCACATGTAAGCACAGATGTAGAGCACCAACCACTCTCCATCAGGTGGTGCATGCACGACATAGCATTGCATTAACTACCACATGCATGACTGAGAAAGTGCATGAGCTACGACATGCATGATTGAGCATCTGCATGAGGAGCTGAGAGTGGGGATCACCCTGTGTCAACGGCAACATGCGTGACTAAAAAACTGGTTCTATGGCCGAGTTGCCAGTTTGTAGGAAGCTTCATTGAGGGTGAAGCTGAGTGCCTTAGACCAAGAAGATTCCTAATGGAGGAAGTTATGACCTTGTAGTAGGAAGTTTCCTTCAGGCATAGAGAAAATGGTCAACTTGCCAAGATTTCAGTATAAAAGCAGACTAGAGTTTGTTAATTCAGTAACTCCAACAATTCTAATAGCCACTCCAACAACTCGAATAGCAACTCCATCATCTCCAATAGAAACTCTAGTAGTAACTATAGTAACCAAGACCAGTGAGTAATCTTTGATAGATAACTCCTTATAGAAATAGATTATAGTTGCGTTCATCTGAAGACCCTAGTAAGCCTGAGAATAGTTTTCCAGCCTAGGTAGGAGGACGCCCGTGACTACTCGAAGGCCTGAATACTTTGATGTGGTAGCTAGAGTAGTTTCAAGACTGAAGCTACCTAGCTTGAGCTGTCTTGCTTGACGTTGACCATCTGTTGGCTAGAAGTTGTGTCTAGTTGTTAGATTGTAGAGTTAACGTCTATCTCCACTCTAATTTATAGAGTTGATGCTATCTAGACAGCTGGACTATGTTGGAGTCTCCCCTTTTCAACTCAATGTGTTTGGCAGTGCTCTATTAGCCTGGTTAGGAAGCTCTAGAAGCTGTGTGTCTTAGTGGAGCTCCCCTCTATCAACCTAGTAAGCTTGGTAGCACTCTGTTAGCTTGGCGTGGAGGGTCAAAAGTTTTCTGACGATCTTGTAAGTCTTGTAGTGGCTACGAACATGGAGAGGAGGCTGCCTTGACAATTGAGAAGTCGTTTAACGTGAAAGCATTGTTATTGTACTCAGTCCCTTGTTAAGAAAACCTAGACGACCTCACAAGGTGTTTCTCACTTGAATGGGGTAGGTTTTATTAGAACATTAAGCTGAGTAGTGTTTTGTTGTTGTTTCCCTGTACCATACTTGTACCTAATAGTGTATTTCAATTACAAGTTCAATCCAAGTCTTTTGCTTTCGCATAGTGGATTACAAGGTTTTCTTGTCGTTCAAATGATGACCTTAGATTGTAGCAAATCCCGCTTTCTACATTAGAGCATTTGATGACTTTGTCACTACAGGCTCCCCAAAACCCTAAGACGTTTTACACACATTCTTATCAATTTGAGTATTATCTCCTCTAGTGGGAGGCACTGAGAGTTCAAGCCCTGCACTTTTAGCTCGAAGCCATCCCTCATGTCAACTCTCTACTCTCCTAAGCCCCATCATTTGGGATGTATGGTACTGATCCAAATCATGAGGAAGGAACAACCTATGTGAGTACTTGATTTTTTACCTTGTTCTTCCATGGGTTTACTTCGGAGAGTAGGTACATCTTCTAGCCTACTCTAAGTAGTGACGTGTGCTTTTTGGATTATAGATGAGGTTTTAGGCCTTACATATACAATTGTGATTTATATTACTTTGTTACAAAGAGGCATGAAGTTGGAATTGTGTCTATCTACTTGAGTCTTTTAGTTGAAAAAAATTTGCGTTGAGTATAGTTTAGGAGTAGTTTAAACCTCCTACCTTTATTCAATTCCGACAAAGAGTAGGAAAAACTCCAAATAAAGTAGAAAATGCGCTGTTTATAAGGTGTCATTACAGAGGGAAATGTTTGTAGCCAATTTGTTCTGTGTTTGATTTGTATGTTCTTTCAATATACGAAGCATGTAACCATAGAGAAGAAAAAACTGATAGTTTGTAGAATGAAGCATGTAATGACGATTTCCCATGTGAGTACGCATATGGGGATGTCTCAAAAGGTTTAAAAAACATGTCCCATTCTTTCATGGAATCTAGTTTATTTTCATACTCATTATACACACAATTATTTCTATGAAAATGTGTTGTGAACGTAAATGAAACGAAACCCGTGATTAAAGAAACACCATATCTATTAAGAAAATCCCAAAACATAAGAAAATGTCTTTCTATGACTATTATTTATGGTGCAAAGTAGTTTTTGGTAAGTTGACACAATTTTATTCATATCTAACTTGACAAAAAGGATGAATGTTTTCAATTTCATTTTCTGATAGATGTATAAATTATTTCTCACCCATTAAGTTGTAATGGAATATTTGTAGTGGGAAAAGTAATGGGTTTCTGTGGAGAATGTTAGTGGGGAGAAGAAGGCAAAGGTGGAAGTGATGGTGGATTTCATATCAAATCTCATCAAAATTCATTGTTGATTTCAAGAATGCGGTGTTTCTTGAAATGAATTTGCATAGAATGAAATGAAGAGAGTTGACGGGGACGGTGCATGTAAAAAATGGATGTGGAATGGGGGGTCATGGTCATCCCTAGTATGAAAAATCTTTGACTTTGGTTGTGTTATGGAACTTGTTCAAGGCCTGAACTCTGTAACTTTTACATTGTTTTATGATGTTCCAACTTAAGGATTAGGAGAGAATTTCACAAGATAATCTGAACAATGGCATCGTATATGAGTTTGACATGGCATGCTATCTTATGACGCATCGGTGCTTTAAGCTTTTATGAATGGAAGGATGCTTTTGTGTGGAAACCCTTATGAGGATTCTCGACATAAGTTTAGGTAGAAAAAATCATCTAACTTTTGCAAGTCGTCATAGAGAACATAATATGAATTTATTTCAGAATGAATTGTAATTTTGAGGTCAAACCCTTTGTGTTGCTAAATTTAGTAGTTGAGTATGAAATTGTGAAGTGTTGATGTCGTCATAACATCGTTTCAAATGTAGAAAATCACTTATCTAAGAAGTTTATGATTCATTTTAGCAACTTTGCATTACGGTCTTAGCGGTTACGAGGGTGGTTTAACGTTTCTCTTGTTGAAAGAAAACATACTAGGTTATTTGATAGAGGGCCTTGGTAGGAGCCTACATAGAAACATAAAGCCATGAGTGAAATCAAAGGGATGGTTTGAATGTGGTGGGAGAAGCCATTTGATGGTCTTTCTACATGTGAAACTTTCTTTTGGACACCAATCGCGAAAATATTTGGTGACGGCCATTGGAAGGAAGTGGCGTTTTGAAATATTATCAAATGGCGGTTTTGTCCAGGATGGAGGGTTTTTTTGGGACTTCTTTTCCGTGCTTGGTTTTCGACTGATGCTGCAATTGAGGATGCAGAAAGGTTCGTGCTTCTTGACATTTTTGCAAGGTGAAATAGTGGTCGTTTAACCGCTGTTTAAAGATATGGCCATATCGTTTCATTCGTCGTTTTGTACGTTCGCTGAGGGTGAGTTTTTTACTTTCGTTTTACTTTTGAAATCAGACCAAAATGACACTCGTTTGCACGGCCGTGTGGTTACACTAAGAATAAAATATCTGGATACCCTGGATTCAGAAACCAAACTCGCCAAACCCCCCGTCGCCGAAATGTTGGACAGAGGTCACCCTGCCTCTTATTTTTTTATCACCAAGAGCCTTGTCTTCACTTTTTCTATCACAATAAACCCCGCGATGGCCCGCGGGGTAGATTGTTTCGTTACAATATACCCCGACATGAGGGGTATATTGTAACGTCACAATCTACCCCGTTTCCTTATTGAGTTGTCTAAGGTATTTGTAGTATTTTTCGTATTTCTCGGAACAGGTCCTAAGAAACAAATGGAAAAGCCTCTTCTCGTTAGGTGTTGTTTTTGAATTGCTGGCGTGTTTGTTTTTCAAACCCCCCCCCCCCCCCCCCACCCCTCCTCAAATGACGCTATGCGATGTATCAGTCCACCTCCCCCCCCGCATTTTTGGAAGGTCTCATTTACTTCATAAATGTTTTTCATTACAATAACATTTTTATATTGAGAGATTACGCTGAAGTCGCAAAATGGAAATGTCTGGATGATAACCACGTACCCGACGGGGTACCTTGTCACCGGCACCCTGGCTACGGGGCGTCCTGAAATCAAAGTTTTGAAGTCGGGGTTTATGGATTTCAAAATTCGAATGACGGGGTGGATTTATTGTAAAATTCCTCAAACGGGGTAGGAATTGTTTTTGAAATTCCCAAACGGGGTACCTTGTAACTTTGCCGTTACACTAATGACGATGTGATGGTCCGGTTTGGACACTTGGCTTGACGGTAGCAGGACATGGTCGGTCGCTGTCCGGTTGGGGTTCTATCCCATGAACGAATGCTTTGTCTATGGCCGAGGGTGGAGGTCCGATACCGCTGACTTTCACTTGCGTTTACTGTACCTCTAGTCAGCCCTTTCCCTCGAGTCATCCTCGGCCAAAGCGCAGTAAAATGCGTCATTTTGCGGTCGAAGAAAGCCAGAGACTACAACCCTGAGGCCTCAGGCGATCGAACCAGAATCCAAGTTGATCGACCTCCCTGTAAGGTCAACGGGATTTACCATGGCTTAACATATGTCCGGCTTCACTGAATGTTTCATCTTTCAAAATACCCACCTTCGGACTACATATGTCCGGTAGGTTTCTTCGCCATCAGAAGGCGGCGAGCACATCTGCTGCGTGACCTCATGGCTTTGTTCCCGGCCCGTAACCCAGGTCACGTGGGTGTCTCAGGTTGGTGTGATTTCCCATTGACCAATGACCTGCTGTGTCAGCCACTGTCAGTGTCGTCATGTGGTCACGGACCGCTTGTCGTCTTCTAGTGAGGCATTCGGTGTGTTCCATATGTGACTGCTTCAGGATTAGCTGATAGGTCGCTCAGTCTACGCTGGAACGGTAGTGTCAAATTCATCATACTCACAGCTGCGATTTCTGAGCCGTCAGCAGCCGTTAGCAGGGACCCTTGCCAGACTCTGCTCCCTCTCCCCCCTGTCCCT
>SZWC01011396.1:41812-52516 GCA_023375785.1 Penium margaritaceum
CCCACGAGCAATTGAAACCCATAAATCAGCCGTCAACAAAGCGGCACAACTGTATGAATGAAGTACAAGAGTGAACAAAACGATTGTGAGTTAAAATGAGGACAGAGGCGCAGGAAATGCTAGGCCGGGTGCAAGAAAGCCACAGACTTCCATCCCATCACAGCTCGGTTCATTCGGCGTGCAGGAGACTTTGCTCTGACGCACCACCCGACAACACCACCCAGCACAAAGCCAGGTGACCGTCTTCACATCGACTTTGAGGGAGAGATCAAGGATGGATGCAGAGGGAATGACCGTTGTCCTCGGGAGCCTGCTCCAGGGAAACGGTCACGATCTATTCGCTCGAGCCCCTCTTGTTCACTACCAGGCCTCTTCTAGCCCCACTGACGCGGTGGCTCGAGGCTGCGCTCGCGCTCCAGTTCCGACAAGCAACACTCACCCGCACCCACACACACATCGGCTCCGTGGGCAGGCACACCTCCGACAGACAGGAGCCGGCCAGCAGAGAGAAAGCAGAAAGTCAGCAGTTTAGCATTGAATTCTGCCTTATCTGCTTACGCTGCATCTTCCTCTGGGTTCTCATATGACTTCCAGATTTCTCATTTCAAATTTTAGAACGTTACTTCTCTCCCTGTTTCCAATCAGTTTGTACCTGCTGCTGCTGCTGTTGCTGCTGCTGCTGCTGTTGTTGCTGCTGCTGCTGTTGCTGCTGCTGCTGCTGCTGTTGCTGCTGCATGTCAGGGTGCTCGAGGCCCGGGGGTACTGACCCAAGCCCGCCCATGCCTGTCATCCTCATGTACTCCTCCCACTGCTCCTGCTGCTGGTGCGGCGCCATGTGGCCAAGCGACCCGGGATCCACGAACCCGCCTGAGGTTGAGCAAGATGAGGGTGAAATAAGGGGGAGGGGGGGGGGTGCCCAGGTGAGATTCACCTAGCGTCCCAGGGGGGCATAGGCGACTTAACCACAAAAGACTGCAGCGGGTGAAAACCCTTGCAGTCCCCAGTCGACTGCTATCGACCAGGTACTGCAAACCCTACCAAAAGCAGGGTGGCAATTTCTTCAGTAGTTCCCAGAAGACCTATACAGCCCAGACGAATTGGAACCGACCCCGTTCAGAAAAAAGGCAGGCCCCACAGGTGGAAGAACAAGCACAGCAGATGAGACAGACGCTGCGACGGCCGTCCGACCAACCACTAGACTGGAGTATACCGGCCGGCCAGCTGCCACTAGATTCCACTGACCAGGCCGACACATTGAACAATCCAGTCCGCACGACAAGCAACTGGACAGTAGGCTTGGACGCGCTCACCTGCACTGAAGTCATAGAAGTACTGCGGCACGAAACCGTTGCCCGGGGCTGCGGCATAGTACAGGCCCCCTGCTGCAGCCGCGGCAGCGGCTGCAGCGGCAGCCGCATGCGGGTCGCCGTGGGGGAAGGCGTGCATCGCGTGAAGGCCAAACTGCATCTGCTGCTGCTGCTGCTCGAGCTGCTGCGGCGTCAGCTGAAGCTGCTGGTGAGCATGCTGCTCGCCGCCCTGCTGCTGCGGCGCCAGCTGATTGGGCATCAGCGCCTGAGAACCTTGCTGCTGCTGCTGCTGCTGCTTCTGAATCACGGCAAACATTCCTTGCTGCTGGGGCTGCTGCTGCTGCTGCTGCTGGTGAGCCATAGGAGCCGGAAGCGAATCCAATGCGCCAGCTACCATGCCACCAACCTGCACACATTCAGGTGCATCGACAAGGCCGGAGAGCAGAAACAGTTGGATCTGGGGAAGAGACGACGACGGGAGACAGACCAGCGTCGCTGTTCAATGCGGAAGAATGGGACAACTCACATTGGGGGGGCCACGCAGATCGCACGGAGCGGACAGCAGACAACACAACAGCGGGTGAGCAGAAGATGAGAACATTAGAGAGAGCAGAGCAGGGTGGGGTCTGTAGAGGGGCCGGGCATAATTATGCTCCAGGGATTATTGAGGAATTGATCAAGACTAGAAAGCAGAAGCTGGTAGGCGGCCCGAGGTAGGAGGGGGGGCGTCTTTTGACTGTGTGTGGCGTGCGGGCAGTGGTGTGTGCGCTCACGTCGGACATGGGTGGACCGAGAGATGCTGAGTGGGCTCCAACCTTGCCCGCGCTGGAACCGCCCTTCCCTGCCTTGCGGTCGTCGACTATCGCGCCAACAGCGGTGCCGCCGCTGCTGCTGCTGTTGTCTGTGCCGACAGCGCCCTCGGGTCCCTTGCTGGAGGAGACGACAGCTGCACCACACACGAGTGCGCCACAGTTTTGCACAAACATCGAGAGAAATCAATCCAGATTTTTTACGCGTAGGCATATGCCAGACATCGGGTAAAAAGGAGGGCATGGGTGAGCGCGAACGTTTCAATAAATGAGTGCATAAGGGTTCTTGAATGCTCTCCATGGGGAGCGATCTCCTCCTTGTGTACCAGTCGCGCAGTCCTTGGGGGAAGGAGGACGGAGGACGGTGACGGAACAAGCAATGCGGGAGAAGGAGAGCGAGGAGTAACAACGCGAAAGAGATTGAATTGCCGGAAAATAGGACTTGCACGGGGAATCAACAACTTAGGGGTGTCGACGTTTGGAAGATCCAGCTGTTGGTACAGCCGAATTGTGGGGGAGAAATCTTTAGGAAAGAAAGACGAGGCTCGTGCCACGAGAACGACATGGTGGTCTGGTGCCAAATGAGGCCAGGAAACAACAGAAGCACATTCATGACGATCGGCTCGGTGCAAGCTGAATCCGAATGTCGATCACACTGATTCACGTTAAGTGACTGTGGGTGGGGAGAAGATGGTGTGGGCACGCACGTGCTGCTTCGGGGTTGGCGACAATCACCCCGGCCATGCTGCTGTCGCTGTTTTTTTCCTTTTCGACGTTTCTCAGTGGCGCCAAGAGTTAAGAACGCTGCTCCTGCGCCGGCGGAGACGGCTGCGTTGATGGCCAAAACCTTTCCACGCCTCTGTTCAAATGAGATAAGAAGCTGGGCAGGAAATTCACTGCCACTGGGGAGGTTGGAGCAAAAAATAAGGACGAACCTTGCGAGGCACAGGTGTCGACGACGCGAGGACGTGGAGCCCGTCCAAGACGAACTGTAGTCGATGACAAACAATTGACTTGAGTTGGAGGGGGGGCTCCTAAGGAATTGGCGACTCGACAAGGTTGGCGATAGCTGAGGGCGAACGGGAAAGAGCGCCTGCGGGGAGCCGTCTGTGGCAGCAACTGAAAGCTGGTGACGGAAGAAAGCACGGGTGGGTGGTGCAGAGCAAGTGCAGCAAACCCTAGGAGAGACCTGCCTGCCTTCCTGGGGCGGCGACGGAAGAAAGCCCTCAGTTGACTGGCCAGCCGCCTTGCCATCAGCTACCGCAGCAGGGGCGAACGGGACGAGGTTGGCGGTGAGGCTGTGCCATCGTTCGACGGGAGCTACTGCAGTTGTGGTCACAGCAGCTGCTCCAGGCTGCTGGTGCGTTGCACCGAAGCTGGACCATACCGGCTTCGGTTGACCTAAGGTTGGCAGGACAAGGGGAGTCTTGTAATGGACCTACGCGAACGCTGATGAATTGGCAGATCCCGGACAGGGGGCCGCCCCCAGGCTGATGTAATCGCTGCGACTGCATTTGCTTCGGCGTGGCAATTCCAATGACTGGGCTTCCTATTGCCCTGCTGCGACGGACGCGGGTTGCGAGACGCAGAAGCGATAATTTTTTTTAGCTTTCAGTGAGATCTTCACCGAAGATCATTCGTTGTGGCTATCCTGACCGTTAGTCTTCAACTTTCGTTTTTTAGAACAACTAAGTTCTTTCTGTAGGCCAATACACCCCCCTCCCCGCCCCAGCGTCTGGTCGAGCGAAACTTTTGGTCGGGAATGCGTTGGCATGAGAACGAGCCAGGAGGACTCCCCGTTTGACTTCTGCCGCATGCATTTTTAAGGGTTGTAAGAAAGTGCGTTGTAAATGAGAGGAGTCTTCGATTTAACGGCCGTTGTTAGTGAAGCGTCGTGAGGTTCGCCTAGCGGGAGGTTCAATTCTGCAACATTCAATCAACTATTTTTCTGTAGCCTTCGCTAGGTGCAGTCTTCCAGCCTGGTTGACAAAGATCGTCGATAAATCCACGGCGCGAAAGTCAGGACGGGCTCGGGGAGGCGTGTGTCACGACAGCCTGAACGGGACCCACCATTGTTTGCGCCGGCAGCACTTCCGGGGCACTTGGCGTGCAGAAAAGGCGTATGAACGGAACACCCAAGCGGATGTGACGTGGCAGCGCAGCCAGGTGGGGGTTCGAAAAAAAAGGCAGGCGGTCCACTGCTCTGACGTGGCCCGTTAAACAAAACCTACTGCAAAAGGTTGAATTTTATGAACGTAAAACATGTTGTTGCCTCCCTTAACACTTAAAACGAGGTATACAATGTCTACTGAACCCTATCTGATAAGTCACTGTCGGGGCTGACCTGCAAAATGCCTTGCTCCACAGTTTCGTTTCTTCGAGAGAGCCCTCGAGCACTGTCCGCACCTTCCGCCGAATTCCGAACCATATTGGCCACCGCCAAAACTGGCAGCGCCATGGCAGAAAATCTTGAGGCGAACATCGTCGGCATAGAAGTAATATGTATTTCTTGATGGTGGTTGTCCCGCACCTCCAGTAAAAGGCCTTTAGCCCTTGCCTAAGTCGTTTGTCTCGAATCAGTCAGACTCTGACCGTCGTTTTCAAGACGGCAGAAAAAGCGAAGCCGAGCTCACACTCCAACCTTTTTCTTTCGTCCCTAGATTGCATCCCACTATCTCAAATGGTACACACCACATTCGAAGATTCCCAGACACATCCCACTAATCTCAATTGGAAATCTTATTTAGCTAGGAAATGCATTCAAACTACATGAAATGTTGTAAAACCTTTTTTTTTACTCTTTCAATTCATGATTTTTCCCATAAGTGTTAAAATGAAATGCCTATAGTAAAATTCTTGTAAGGATTCACTCAATTCAACATTATAGCACTTTAAAAATCAATAAAATATTAAATAATTCATTTTATTCGTTTTCCAAACTAATAAATTAATTTTATTTCTTGACATCTCATTTCATGACATTCTTCAATCTATATTTGTGGGTTTTCCTTTACGATTGGGCATTTCTCAAACTTCCAAACGGCATATCTTTTATACCATTTGCACCTAGACCTGTGCCATGCGATTTTCTTGCATGGGTGTGTCCACCCAATCCTCCGTCTCCTGCTAGCCTTTACTTACGTATCTTACTTTTTTTAGTTCTCAACATATCACTGCTCTATCATGCACAAATTAGTGTGACCTCTTGGTTATTTTCCTTCCTTTTGCATGTCCATGCTAAAGACGTCGTTGGTCCACGCACGTCGACCACTAAACGGTGTGCTTGGTTGGCCTAAAAATGCGCATGTTAGCCACATTTTTTTAAGTGTACTGCCCTCGTCTGTTTGTGGTGCTTACTATGACTACTCGACTGTGTCCGTGCTCGTGCACATCCATGAGACAGACCAAGTTGGCGCCTGCGCGCCATTAGGCGATGGCCCCACCCACCAACACATGCAAGACAACTACTGCATTGTCCAGGGTGCTTCCTGGGCACTGCACAGCTTTTTGTATTATCTACATTTTTCTGCGTGAACTGCCATTTGAGCCCAGCTCCCATGTTCCGCGTCCTGCATCCACTGTATGTTGGACCTACCATGTGACAAGATACAGTGCTTGGCTTGAGATCGTGCATCTTTCGATTCGGGCGGTGCTGCGTTCGGGTGCCTCCGCACACAATTACGGCCATAAGAGTATTTTTGGGCCGGTCTTGAGATAAACTTTCAGTGTCGAATGCGGTACTCGCCAAGTGCCATAGCAAGTACATATGTTGTGTCGTTGTCAGGTGTTATTCCCCTCTTCAAAGCTTATGAGACTTCGAACGTCCCCGTAGCCCAATGCTTGTTGTTCCTTGCACCTGCATGCTTGTGAGTGCTTCAATTGACTAAGCAATGGTACCAAGTGAACAATAGCAAAGCTAGGAGCTTCCTAACATTTTCTCGTGGTACCAAAGCAAGGAGATCCTTCTTGCTTAGCTGCGTTGTGGAGAAGCAACACTGGCAACAACACCAAGAGTCATAACACCGTTCTTATCCTAGACTGTCTCAGTAGACACGTCGTCTCACGTCAGCAATAGCAATGTCACCATTAGAGCAAAGTTGCTGTAGTGGATTGAAAGGTTATTTCAAAGCCTCCTATCACTAATGCTACCACTAACGGAGCAACGTTGTCCATTCAGCGAACGCACTAGCATAGAGGGGGGGAGGTGTCCAGAAACACCAAGGATCGGGCCAGGCGAGACGCTCCAAGTCCCATAAGCGCAATAGCCTCGATGTGCAGAAAGAGGTGACAGCTGAAAAGCACATGGCAAAAATACTTGCCGTAACGCACGGCGGATGGCGCATGGAGCAGTGTCATTCTGTCCTAAGGCTGGCCAATATCCACTTTATGGCCGTAACTCTGCGCACAGGCATCCAAACACAACACTGTCTGACCTACACAAGTAAAAGATTGTCTCGGGAGCTACAACAAGTCACAAGTATAAGCCTGGCACCAACCTGTGGACACACAATGCAAAACATGAATATCAAGCTTAGGAACAAGTTATACAAGAAAACTCCAGCAACTACAGATAAAGGTGCAAAGCACTCAACAAGCACTTGGGACTTCGTGGCAGCTCTGTGGCACCTATCGGCGGGTGGAGCCACTAGTCGTCAGTGCATCGGCGCCAACTGGGTACGTGTTTAGGGATCTGCAACAGCATGGACACGACCGATTGGCCTTAGCAGGCTGTATAGGCAAACGCACATGACTCGAATCACAACACTTCCCGACGATCCGATGGTACGCATGTCCGAATGCATGCAAAACTCATATAGGTGCGTAACGAGATGCTCAACAGTATAGATTCACACATCCCATTTTAAGCCAGTCCTAGGTAAGGGGCAAAGCCGGGCGAAATGAATGGCCACGACAAACATTCCGTGCACCGGTGTCTTGTTTAGGAAGTTAGAACACAGCATGTCCGAACCAACCCACACGACGGAGACCAACAGTTGGTCCACAAGATCACGCACAAATCAATGCTTATCAACAATGTGTTTCGTGTGTGCAGGAAACACACCAGATTCCTCCATGATTGAAAGAGCACTCTAGTTGTCAGAACACAAAACGATGCAAGGCAAACACCAATACAACTAACAAAACAAACGCTGCCAAGCACACCGCCTCAAGTGCCGAATCCCCTTGCGCAACATGCTCAGCCTCTGATGTGCTACGTGCAATGCATTTTTCTTGTTGTTGCGACACAATGCAACGGTGTGCCCAGCACGAACATGTAGCCTACCCCACTGGACCCACGAACGCTCCACGCCCAGTCACTATGAGTGTAGCCGTCGGCTACCACCTAGCACTGTCATTAAAATTAGAGTCCAGGGTGCGATGTGGATACCACGTACCACACTATTTGCACAACCCTGTGAAACAACACGAGGACACTATAATAACTAAGTGTCGAGGTTGACATCGTAGGTAATGTAAGGTCGTGTGGTAGTAGCTAAGTACATGAAAGCGCCAATGAGGCGCTAGATCATGGTCACGTCCATTGTATTTCCCACTTGTGGTGGATCATCTACTTTCAGAGCATCCTGCCCATCAGGTGTGACAGGGATGGACGCTTTGGGAGCTGCACGAAGGAGGTTAGCAAAACCTGTCCCCACAGCGTGGATGCAATGTAGCAAGAGNAGATCATGGTCACGTCCATTGTATTTCCCACTTGTGGTGGATCATCTACTTTCAGAGCATCCTGCCCATCAGGTGTGACAGGGATGGACGCTTTGGGAGCTGCACGAAGGAGGTTAGCAAAACCTGTCCCCACAGCGTGGATGCAATGTAGCAAGAGTGTCCGCCGTTGATGATCATGTACGATTTCCATCCCGTGAAACAAAGTTACATGACAAAGGTCTTTCATCCCGTAGGCAGCCCGAAGGACTGCCTTGGCCTCCTTCGCGGCATACACAGAGGAAGATAGAATGAGGAGGTTGTTCACATATACGAGGATGGTGGTGCAGCTCTTAGTTGTCAGTGTTAGAACGTGAGACGGGTCGGCGTCTCTTTGCACATAACCGGCACATGTAAGTGTGTTAGTGCACTCTTCATTTCGCTGCCCGGATGATTGATTCAAGCAATACATGGCCTTGCTCAAGCGCCAAATCTTATCATTGACATTGGAACCAGTTGACTCGACCATGTAGATGTCGTCCTTTAAGGTGACATGGAGGAACTCGTTGTTTACGTCCATCTAGTGCACCTCCCACTTGTGGTGAGCCGCAACCCCGAAGAGAGCGTGAGCTGTAGTGATACGGCCAGCAAGTACGCCAGTGTGAGTGAATCCCACACTGTGAACCTACGAGAATCCCTTGGCAATCAAGTGAGCATTGTAGCAACCCAGTGTGCCATCAGGTTTCACCTTATTGTAGAACACCCACTTAGCCAGTATAGTCTTCTGCCCTGGCGGGAGAGCAACAAGCTCATAGTAACCGTGTACACGGATGACTATAAGCTCATCCTCACAATCACAAAACCACAAATATGTACCGTGAGCCGAGAGTGCCTCTTTTAGCGCGCCCATATCAGGCATCGTCGAGGGAGGGCTCGGGGTGGCCAAGACATGCCTCCAAATTTGGTTTGACCATGAAAAGGTTAGTTCCGATATTGCAAGCGTTCAGGAAACTTCAAGAGACCAACTTATGACCAACAGGATACGCGGGATGTACCTCAGTCTAGTTCGCCTAGACTCTTAGACCAAGGGCCTTTGCAATGGGCTCACCACTCTGAACACTACGAGTCAAGCATTCAAGTGTTGAGTCATCAATTTGCTAAGCCCATTGGTTGGAGACGAACACTTGGCTAACGTAGGCAGCTCGAGGATGAGGCGCTCACCTTGCCCTGTAGAGTAGGCTGTTGGGCCTCAGCCACACGGACTGTGGACTCATAAGGAGGGAAAGAGGTTGTTAGAGGAACATGGGTAGGGGCCAGCTTGCATATAGGATGAGCAAGTGTAGGCACGCGAGCGGGTGTGACCGGGGTTGCTGTCATTGTTGTGGAATCATGTGTGGCAGATGGAACTAGCATTGGCATGGTATGAGGTGTGCCGAGGAAGACCGAGGGTTGCACGAGATTAGTTGCGCTAGAGGGGACTAATGTTGGCACTAGATCAGGTGTACCAGAGGGGACTGATGTACGCAAAGAATCAGGTGTGTCGGACGGCGCTAACACAACAATGTGATCATGTACGATAGAGGGGATTGATGTTGACATGGGATTTTGTGTTCGGACAAGGACTGGTGAGGCTACGTGACCTACGGGCACGATGGCCAGATCGTTAGCAGCCATAGACCGGCCCGTAGATAAGGAGGTCTAAGCCGATCCATTTGTTGGAACAAGACCCCCCATCCGTTAGAAATCCACATAGGTGGGAACGTAGTCGTCGGCCGGTCACCGACTGCTGTACAGATCATGGTAGGTGAGAAGGTTCCTAAAAGCGTCCACGCGTTGACCGCAAAGAGATGCAAAGGAAGGCACACATGTGATCACGAGTTGAGACCTTGGACCCGTGCTGGTCCTTGATGTAATAGACGTAGGAAAGGGACCTCCGAACGCGAGCTAGACGGAGATAGGCGAGTTGGTTGAACCTTAGCTCATGTGCCGTGACATGGTCTAGAGTAGGACAATGTGACAGGGGGTTTCAAACCCAGGTCATGTAGGACAAGCCCTCAAATGTAAATGACTCTAGAAGACAGCACTCCAAAAGCATGACGTGGACGGAATCCTCCATGGCGTGGCTCAAATGCTCAAACACACCATTTTGTTCAGTATAGCGGGAGTTGAGAGCTAGTGAAAAGCATCTTTCTCAGCGAAGAATGCGTCCATCTCATCCAAGAACTTGCCACCATGATCAGAGTTGGACGTGTGAAGGATGTAACAAGACTGGCGCTCAACTCATTTATAACCAACCCCCTCGGCACCATACACTAAACAATCAATACACATTAATGCTACACAGACAAATGAAAGTACAAGGTACCTTCCTACAGGGATCCTGTCATCGACTATGAACCTTCCTTTCATGAGGCATAGATAGTGGAAGCTTCCCATAAACATCCCAATTATGCCCACTCTCCTATAACATACATGAGAATTTTAATAATAGAGAGAGAGAGGGAGAGAGGGAGAGAGGAGAGAGAGGGAGAGAGAGAGAGAGGGAAATTGTGTGTGAGAGAAAGATATAGAGTGAGAGAGGGAGAGAGGGAGAAAGTGAGCGAGTGAGAGAGAGGGGGGGGAGATGGAGAAAGAGCGACACAACATTGACTACCTATTGAATACGAACTCCATGGAATAGAGGGAAATGGACATGTGAGTTGGAAAATGGGGAGGGGGACGAGAAAAGCGTATTGGGTTAGCGTATCGAGCAGTGACCACATACTCTAATGAATTCTTGAAATGTTTGTACTCTTGCGTATCAGTTTTCTACACCACTTGTTTCAGTGGGAAGAGACACGTGTGTGTAGGAAAGGGTAGGGGGAGAAGGTGTGAGGGGGATACTAAAGGGAAATGTGTATGCGATGGATGTATGGAGAGAGAGAGAGAGA
>SZWC01011396.1:76805-88186 GCA_023375785.1 Penium margaritaceum
TATCTATATCTATATCTATATCTATATCTATATCTACATCTATATCTATATCTATATCTATATCTATATCTATTGTTAACTAGGGCAAGGTGAGGGGGAGAGAGCGAGGGTGGAGAAGAGGAGGCGGGAGGCGGGCAGAGATGGGAGTTGGCCGCGGGGCCAACTTGCCCTCTCGAGATGTGTGAGGGGGAGGGGCTCTCAAGACTTGTGAGGGAGGAGCGAGGAGTTAGCGTGTGAGTGGATCGAGGCGAGAGCGAAGAAACTTTTCGTTAGAAGGAATGAATCGAGTGACGGCGAGGACCGCCCCCTACCGGGTCGGCCTCGCACTGATGCTGACGTCAGCCGCCTGGAGCATGTTGCGCGGCGCAACATGCTCCAGGCAGGACATCGCGATGCCCATGCGAGCGGCGAGAGGGGGGCTTTCGCTCCCCTTCGAGGGGGGGAGCGAAAGGCCCCCTTCTCTGGTGCGAGTGCACCACCTGAGTGACTGGCAGGTCAAGGGACGTGCGCCAGATCCTAGCTGCGAGTTTTGCAAGGGTCACAACGACAGGAGTCAAGCCAGTGAGGCAAGCCCGGCTAGCAGGACTAGACTAAGGTTAACTCAAGCACTAAAACAGAAGCAGCAGCAGAAGTTGACTACTTTAACACGATAGCGCAAGCAAGGGTGGGTGCCATGAGCAGAAAGCTTGAACACCACACCACAAGCTCAACAGGGACGCCTGAGCAGGCCGAGGCAAGCGGCGACGGAGAGGGCGGCGCAGGGCGCCGGTGGAGGCACAACGCCAAGAGGACCCCGCTAGAAGCGCACGGCCGCAGCGCCCGGCCGGAAGAGAGCGTCCGCCAGGGGAACGGCACCAGAAGCACCCCACCAGGAGCACCCGTCCGGAAGCGCCTCTGCCAGGAGCACCCCACCAGCAGCACACCACATAAGCACCCCGCCAGCAGCATCCACCCTGAAGAGCGCGATAAGAAGCACCCAGCCGACCCAACTCGCCAAGAGCACCACGCGGTCGCGAGCGGCAGTCCCGAGGCGCGGAGCGAGGGCAGGAAGAGTGCCCGGGGAGAGAATCAAGGACCTGCACCCCACCACCCAGAGGCACACGGAGACAGAGACACCAACAGGACGCGAAGGGAGGGCGGGGCAGAGGGGAGGGGTGGGAAGGAGAGCGGGCGAAACCGCGCGGGAGACACCACGCCGGCGACGGAGGGGGTCGGGTGTACGAGAGCCTGCAAGGGACGCACACACACAGGGGAGGGGGGCAATGCACGGAACGGAGATGCAGCATGCACGCGGACATCGAGCAGAGGACCAACAGTGCCGGTGAAGGGAGTGGGGAGAGGAAAAAGGGGGATCAGTCGAGCGAGGGAAGGGTGCGGAGACCAACCGAGGCGATACTCAAAGCGAAGGCAGGCTGGTGGAGAGCCTTCGTAAGGAAGTCCGCGAGCTGGAACTCAGCAGAGATGAACCAGAGAGAGACATCACCTGCCGCGACGACGTCACGCACGTAATGGTGCTCAACATTGATGTGCTTGGTGCGACGGTGAAGCGCACCAGCGTTTCTGGCAATGGCCAGGCCACTCTCACTGTCGGTGTGGAGAGGGACAGCCGGAGTGTGGAGATGAAGCTCGCCGAGAAGGCGACAAAGCCACACTGCCTCGGCAGTAGCACCACCTAAGGCCATGTACTCGGCCTCTCCGGTGCTGCGAGCAACACAACCCTGCTTCCCGCTGCACCAGGAGACGGCAGCAGGACCGAGGAGAAAGACGAAGCCGTTGCGGCTGCGAGCGTCCGAATCTCGGGCATAATCACTGTCGGCGTAGCCGGCCAGGAGAGGTACGCCCGACCCGGCCGGAAAGACAAGGCCGGCACGTGCTGACCCAAGGACGTAGCGAAGGACGTAAGCGGCCGCCTGGAGGTGAGCCGTGCGCGGCTCGCGAGCATACTGGGCCAGGACATTCACCGCGCAGGCGATGTCAGGGCGAGTGGTGCCAGCGAGGTACGTGAGCGCACCAACGATGGACTGGAACGTGACAGCGGACTCCAGCACACCAGACTCCGCATCGTGGGCCACACGAAGAGCGAGCTGAGTACTCGGTGGCATGGGCGAGGAGGCAGCAGGATGGGGGCGAGAGACATCGACGATGGAAGCCAAGCGATCCGCGAGCGTCTGAACATAGCGCTCCTGATGGACCAACAGACAGCCAGGGAGGCGCTCGATCTGCATCCCCAAGAACATGGTCGCAAGGCCCAGGTCTTTCATGCGGTACGCCGAGGAGAGGAGACCCTTCGCCTCAGAGATCGCAGAGGAGGAAGGAGAGGTGATGAGAAGGTCATCCACATACACCAAAATGAAGGCGGGCACGAGAGACGTGCCACCGACGAAGAGGGAGGGGTCGGACTGGCTAGGAAGGAAGCCGCCACGGACAAGGGTGGACGAGAGCTCCTCGTTCCAACAACGCGGGGACTGACGGAGACCGTAGAGAGCGCGACGAAGGCGGCAGACTCGACCGGTGCCATCGGAGAAGCCAGGCGGCTGGACCATGTAGAGCTCCTCCTCAAGACGATCATGGAGAAAGGCGTTGTTCACGTCCATCTGGTGAAGCTCCCAGCAAAAGTGGGACGCGAGACAGATGACGACGCGGCTCGTCGTGAAGCGGCCAACAGGGGCGTAGGTGTCAGTAAAGTCGACGCCAGGGACCTGGGAGTATCCCTTGGCGGTAAGGCGAGCCTTGTACTGGTCGAGAGCACCCGTGGCGGTGAACTTCTTACGGAGAACCCACTTGGCCTTAATAGCCGTGCGCCCAGGAGGCAGATCAGCAAGTTCGAGCACACCGTGCTCAGCGAGGGCGGCAAGCTCGGCAACACAGGCCGCGTGCCAGGCAGCAGCATCCGGACGTGCAAGGGCGTCGGCGAGCGTGAGGGGGTCGGATTCGTCAAGGGGAGCGGGGGAGGCGGAAACAGGTGGGACAGATGTGACGGCGAGAGCGCGCGCGACAGACGCCGGGGCGCTGACGAAGCGATGGGCAGTGCAGGCATCGAGGGAGTGGCGAAACTCGAGATGAAAGAAGTGGCGACCATGGGCATGACCCGGATGGAAGGTGTAGGACGAGAGAGGGCGAGACGGAGGAAGGGCAACAGCGGAGGAAGGAAGAGGAGGGGGAGGCGGAGGAGCGGCAGGGGAGGAGACAGGGAGAGAAACAAAAGAACCGACAGGGGAAGGAATGGGTGGCGACACGCGGGCGGGAGGGAGTGGGCACACGTGGAGAGAAGAAGAGGGAGAGGGTACGAAGGGGAGAGAAGGAAGAGGCACAGGGGAGACCCTGGTGGGCCGAGGAGACGATGCCGGGGCAAGAGATGCGGAAGGTACCGCAGGTAGAACAACCGGGGGGGAAGAGGGGACAGGGGAGGAGAGGGATGGCAGGGAGGCGACAAGGAGGGGGACAGAGGCACATGTAAGAGCACGAGCGGTGCGAGAGCGAGTGCGGGAAGATACAGGCGAGGAGGGGGGAGGGGTGTCTAGGACAGAGGAGTGGAGGGGAGAGGCAAGGGCGGGCGGAGCAGGAGGGCAGGCGGGAGAGGAGAGAGGAGGAGGGGAAGGGGGGACGGAGGGGCGAGTCCAGGCAGCATGCGTGCGCATCCAAGAGAGGGGACGCGGGGGGACACCGAGAAGAGAAGCCGNAGGCGAGGAGGGGGGAGGGGTGTCTAGGACAGAGGAGTGGAGGGGAGAGGCAAGGGCGGGCGGAGCAGGAGGGCAGGCGGGAGAGGAGAGAGGAGGAGGGGAATGGGGGACGGAGGGGCGAGTCCAGGCAGCATGCGTGCGCATCCAAGAGAGGGGACGCGGGGGGACACCGAGAAGAGAAGCCGGACCAGGGACGGGTGGAAGGGGGGGAACGGGCGGAGAAGGAGACGGACAAGGGAGGGGGGAGGGTGGGGAAGGGGACCGAGAAGGCGGAGGGAGGGGCGGAAGGGTCTCGCGAGACAGGACGGTCACAAGAGGGGGAATGAGCGAGGGGTGAGCAGAGGGGGCGGCAGGCGGCGAGGACGGTGGGGACGGTGTGACCTCAACGAGGACAGGACCACCCGAGAGAGCGACAGGGGAGGACGCCCGGGACGGGGTGTCCTCCGGCACATCCTCGATGGAGAGGAGGACCGGGTCCGCACATCGGGTGGGGGAAAGCGCACGAGGCGAGCCCACAGCCTGGGACGCGGTCAAGGCAGGGGGAACCGGAGGGGGGGAGGAGGGGAAGCCGGGAGGAGAGGGAGGAGACGACGCAGGAGGTGGCAAGAGGGGAGGAAGAGGAGAGACAGACGGCGGGCCACCGCGGCGATGCGAGGGGGGCAAGGGANGGATAGAGGCGGGGGTGACGGAAGGCGGAAGAGACACGGGGGGGGTCACGGGGAGAGGCGAAGAGGTGGAAGGGGCACCAGCAACCACAAGGCCATCAGAGGTGTAGGCCGTAGCAGAGGCCGGGGAAGGGAGAGAACGATCCGTGCGGAAGGCGCCATAGGTCAGCTGCTCAAAGAAGCGAGCGTGACAAGACTCAACGATGCGATGGGCAATGGGGTCCCAAAACCGGTGTGCGCGAGAGTAAGGTGAAACGCAAAGGGTGACGCAGAGGCGGCCAGGCGGGTCGAGCTTGCCGGACCGAGAGAGGGGAGCAAGGTGGACGGTAGCCATCGTGCCCCAAACCACAGCCTGACTAAGGTCGGCGCGGCGACCAAAGAAGAGCTGGAAAGGTGTGGTGTCAGGGGCAAGTGGGCCATGAGGTATCCGGTTCCACACCCAAGTGCGGTAACGGGCCGCCTCGGACCAGAAGCTGCGGCCTCGATCGAGGAAGCCAACCTCAGCCATCATCGTGCGGACGCCCTCAACAAGCGTACGGTTCCAGCGCTCGGCAACCCCATTCTGCTGCGGAGAATAAGGAGCGGAGAGCTCGTGAACCACACCCTCACGATCGAAGAATGATGCTGTCGAGCCAAAAAACTCGCCACCGCGGTCGGATCGAAAGCGCAGTAACTGGTGGCGACTCTGTCTCTGTGCAGACGCGTACCACGACTGGATGGTCTGGGCAACATCGCTCTTGGCGCGAAGAAAGAAGACCCATGTATAACGGGAGAAGTCGTCGATCAGGCTGAGGACGTACGTCGCATGCTCAGCGAGAGACTCATCCTGGAGGGGGCCAAGGACGTCAGCGTGGACGAGCTCAAGAGGAGCAGACGCGCNGCGGGTGCAGAGACGGAGTGCGGGCCAAGAACCTGGTACAGGCCCTCGCCGGGAGGCCGACGACCACGGAGAACGACGCGGCCACTGGCGCGATCAGTGACAGCGACGAGACCAAGGGCGTAGGTGGTGGAGAAGCCGCAAACATCGAGAGTCGGAACAGACAGGAGTGAGAAATCAAGAGACGGGACGTACAGAACAGAAGACAAGGTGAGGGAGCCGGCGGACGAGGTGAGACAGACGGTGCCCACACCGAGCACAGGGAGAGGAGCTCCATCACCAGTGTACACCGACGTGATCGTAGAAACCGGACTGAACACGGTGAACAGCTCACGAACAGGGCACATGTGGTCGGTCGCGGCACCATCAACTACCCAAGACGGTGCCACGACACGCTCGGTGCCGGAGAGGAGGCAATACGCAGCCGTGCGAGGGGGAAGAGATGACGGGCAAGGATCGAGCAAGCGAGCGTCAGGAGAGGCGGGACGGGATGTAGGGGCAGCCAGGAGATCAAACAAAGATGACGTACCAGCAGGCGGCGGGCCGCCAAGCACACCCTCGGCCAGGACACGACGGATGAGAGCGATAATCGCATCCTCTGTAAGCGGAGGGGGTGCCGCAGGGGCGGACGGCGGACGGACGGGAGTAGCAGGCGGAGGAGCGCCAAGGAGCACGGTAGGGGGGCCGCCAGGAGCAGTGTTAGCGCGACCACGGAGAAGGGCACGCTGGCGTGCGATGCGCTCCCGAAGGTCCGGGGCCGGAGGGAGCGGGCACGCATCGTGTCGATGACCCACAGCCTCGCAGTTCCAGCACGTGGGCGGGCGAGGGCCGCCACCGCCACCACCACCCCCGCCGCCGAAAGGGGCGCGAATAGCAAGGGCATGGGCCGTCGGAGGAGGGAGGAGGCCGGGCAGGGCATCCGGCAAGACAGGCTCATCAGGGGAGACGGCAGGCTGGGAGACTGCCTGGAAGGAGCGCAGCCCATCCAACAGAACCGGCCAGACGGCGCCAGGGGTCCGGTACGCCGCCTGAAGGGTAAGGGCGAGTGGAAAGGAAGTGAGAGCGCCGGAGAAGGAAGGGCCAAGACCGGCGACGACAGAAGTAACGAAGGCCGCATCGGCCAGGGAGGCGCCCACAGTACAAAGCTCGCTCTGAAGGAGCTCCGCGCGGCCCAAATAGGCACCCAGGGACTCGTCAGGGCGGCGGCGGAGAGTCCAAAGATCAGCGAGGAGGAAGGAAGCGGAGCGAGAAGAGTCAGACGAGTACAGGGCGAGAAGGGCAGACCATGCCTCGCGACGACGAGCAGGGACAGGAGCGGTAGGGGCAAACCGATCGAGCTGGCGGAGGGCAACAGAGGGAGCAGCAGAATAGAGAAGGTGAAAAGCGAGAGCGCCACGATCAGGATGAGCAAGGGGCAGAGAGGGAAAGGGGTCATAGTGCTCCCAGAGGCCGTGCATGTGGGCCCAAGACACGAAACGAGGAGACCACTCAGAAAACGGGGTGCCGGGAACATGACTGGGAGCAGCAGTCAGGGGCAGCAAGGAGGCAGGAGGCGAGCTAAGACCAAGGCGGGCGAGCTGAGCGACAGCAAGAGCAAGTGCAGCGACGGGGTCGCCAAGGGGAGGGACGCCAACCGGGACAGCGCCAACGGCGGGGTGAACACCGCCTGCCGGGACGGCACCACCAGCGGGTAAAGCGCCACCGGGCGGGGCGGCGCCACCCGCAGGAAGAGGAGCACCCGCCGCGACGACAGTGGTCGGGGCGACGACATGGCCAGGAGCGACGCCACGAGCAGGGGCGACGGGAACGCCAGGGGCGACAGCGGAACCAGAACCGACAGCGGCACCCGGGGCGACAGCGCCACTACCAGCTGTGCCAACACCAGGAGCGACGGCACCACCAGCGGCGACGGCACCGCCGGCGACGACAGGAGCACGAGGGGCGGGGGCACCGCCAGCAACAAGGGGACCACCCGGGGCGGGAGCGCTAACCGGAACAGCAACACCACCACGGGCGATGGCAGGGCACACAGGGTCACCGGGAGCGTCAGCATCGGGGCCGACAGGGGCGGTAGGTACGATGGTGGGGGCGGGGGGAGCAATAGGAGGCGCTCCGACAGGGCGGAGGGCGAGGGCGTCAGGGATCACCGGGGAGAAGGGGAACTGAGGGGTTGGGGCGAGGGGTGGGCGGAGGAGGGGCGGGGAAGGAGGGACACGGAGGGCCTCGAGAGCCGCGGTGACGGCGGCGTCAGCAGCAGAACGAGGGGAAAGGACGACGAAGTCGTCAACGAGGCCGAGGTCAACAGACGCAGAGGGACTCGGGACGCGGGAGGAGGCATCCTGGGATGCCTGCTCACGAGTGGCCCGGGCCGCAGCCGCAGCGGCGAGGGCGCCAGAGAGGCCGAGGTCCTCCATGACGCTGCTAGGCAGGGGCCGAGGAGAGGCAAGATGCGAACGACTACAAGAAAAGGGAGCATGCAAGGGAGGGGAAGGGTAAACCATGGTGGCAGGTGTGTTTTTAGGGATGTTTATTAGGGGGAGGAGGGGAAAAAAGGGGGGAGGGGGAGCGGACACCGAGGAACAGGAGGAGGGACAGACGGACAGGTAGCCCCAGAACAGACGAAACCGGGGAAGGAGAGCGGGGAGCGAGCCAGAACGCATCACACAAGGGGACGAGGGGAGCAGACACACAGGGAGGGATGGAGGGGCACGAGGGAGTGAGAGACCACGATGGGAAGCGGGGAGGGTGAGACGGGGGAACGGAGAGCACGGAGAAAGCAAGGACGGGAGAAGGTGGGAAGAGAGCAGACAAAAGCGAGGGGAGAGGGGAGCGGAGAGGGAGGGGGAGAGGGGAGCGGAGAAGGAGGGCGAACCGTCGCGGCAAATGCCGTGGCAGGGGAGAGCGGAGGAGAGGGCAAAGGAGCGACAAGGAGGGAAAAGGGGAGGGTGCACGGAAGGGGATCGAGAGAGAAGAGGAGCGAAGAGGAGGGGGGAGAGCGACAGAGAGGAAGGGAGGGAAGGGGGGAGGAGTAGAGAGGGGGGATAGGAGATAGGAGGAGGGAGAAGAAGCAAGAGAGCGGAATGGAGGGGGGCGGGAGGAAGGGAAGGGAGGGAGGAAGAGTTGCGTGTGGAGGGAGGAGGGGAAGTGAGGGAGGCAGGGGGAGAATGAGAGGAGAGAGTTAGGAGGATGGAGGAGAGAAGAGAGGCCCAAGGAGGGGGGGTCAGAGGGAACGGGGTGGAGGGGAAGCAAAAGGGAAAGGAAAGAGAGAGCGACAGAGAGGAAGGGAGGGAAGGGGGGAGAGGAAGAGGCGGGGAAGGAGATAGGCGAAGGAGGGAGAGCAAGCGAGAGATGGGAAGGGAGGGGGGCGGAGGGAAGGGAAGGGAGGGAGGAAGAGATGCGTGTGAAAGGAGGAGGAGAAGAGAGGGAGACAGGGGGAGAACGAGAGGAGAGGGTCGAGAGGGAGAAGAAAGAGGAGAGGCCCAAGAAGGGGAGGGCCAAAGGGAACGGGGCGGAGGGGGAAGCACAAGGGAGAGAGGGAGAGAGAGTCAGAAGAGAGCGAGAGAGGTTGAGAGAGGAAGCGGAAGAGGAGGAAAGGAAGGCGGGGAAAGGAGGAGAGAGAGGTGGGAAAGCAGAGAAGATGGAGCGAGGAGGAAACAGGGAGCCGAGGAGGAAGGAGTCAGGGAGAGGAGGAGGAGGGGGCAGCGGCGCACGACCCAGGCCGAGAGGCACCGACGAGAGGGCGGAGGGAGCGACGGGAGGAGTCGCGAGCAGCACAGCGCGGCGGAAGAGGGACCGGGGCGGGGTCAAGGGGGACGGTGGACACGCCGGTGGAGCATGCCGAGGGTCGGGAGCCGAGCCCCAGCCGATGAAGCCGATGGAGCAGTGGAGACGATGGAGCCAAAGGAGCAGCGAGGTAGACGCGAGGAACGCCGATGGGGGGGGAACAAGAGGGAGAGAGGGAGGGAGAGAGAGAGATGGACCCGAGGACAGGAGGGAGGGAGAAGGGGGAAGGGAAGAGGGGGGAAAGAGGGGAGAGAAGGGAGAGGGCGAGAGAGAGAGAGAGGGGAGGGAGAGAGAGAGATGGACCCGAGGACAGGAGGGAGGGAGAAGGGGGAAGGGAAGAGGGGGGAAAGAGGGGAGAGAAGGGAGAGGGCGAGAGAGAGAGAGAGGGGAGGGAGAGAGAGAGATGGACCCGAGGACAGGAGGGAGGGAGAAGGGGGAAGGGAAGAGGGGGGAAAGAGGGGAGAGAAGGGAGAGGGCGAGAGAGAGAGAGAGGGGAGGGAGAGAGAGAGATGGACCCGAGGACAGGAGGGAGGGAGAAGGGGGAAGGGAAGAGGGGGGAAAGAGGGGAGAGAAGGGAGAGGGCGAGAGAGAGAGAGAGGGGAGGGAGAGAGAGAGATGGACCCGAGGACAGGAGGGAGGGAGAAGGGGGAAGGGAAGAGGGGGGAAAGAGGGGAGAGAAGGGAGAGGGCGAGAGAGAGAGAGAGGGGAGGGAGAGAGAGAGATGGACCCGAGGACAGGAGGGAGGGAGAAGGGGGAAGGGAAGAGGGGGGAAAGAGGGGAGAGAAGGGAGAGGGCGAGAGAGAGAGAGAGGGGAGGGAGAGAGAGAGATGGACCCGAGGACAGGAGGGAGGGAGAAGGGGGAAGGGAAGAGGGGGGAAAGAGGGGAGAGAAGGGAGAGGGCGAGAGAGAGAGAGAGGGGAGGGAGAGAGAGAGATGGACCCGAGGACAGGAGGGAGGGAGAAGGGGGAAGGGAAGAGGGGGGAAAGAGGGGAGAGAAGGGAGAGGGCGAGAGAGAGAGAGAGGGGAGGGAGAGAGAGAGATGGACCCGAGGACAGGAGGGAGGGAGAAGGGGGAAGGGAAGAGGGGGGAAAGAGGGGAGAGAAGGGAGAGGGCGAGAGAGAGAGAGAGGGGAGGGAGAGAGAGAGGGAGGCGAGATGAGAGGGGCGGTGGGAAACGGGGGAGGGAGGGGGAGGGAGGAAACACAATGGCGGGGGAGGAAGAGGAGAGGGAGGGAAGGGAGGGAGAGGGGTGGCGGAGGGGGAGACGGGAGAGAGGTGGCGGAGGGGGAGACGGTAGAGGGGAGGAAAGAAGAGGAGGGGATCGGCAAGAGGAGGAGAGGGAGGAGGGAGAGGAGGTAGAGGGCAAAGAGAGAAAGGCGCGCAGGAAAGGAGATGTGGAGCAAGGAGCGGCGAATGCAAGAGGTGACGGCGGAGCAAGGGAGCGAAGAGAAGAGTGAAGACAGGCAAGGCAGAGGGGGCGGGGGAGTGGGCGGGAACGGGGACGGAGCGACAGAAGAGGAGGGGGAACGGGGGATGTCAGCGTCAAGAACAACCCCACGGAGGAAAGAGAACCCAGACGCCGGAGACGAGGACCACGCACGCAGCACAAGCAGTGCAAGGAAGGACCGCAACAAAGACGAGGGGAACAGAAAAAGGGGGACAAGGCAACAAGGAAAAGGGGGACGGACACGAACCACCAAGGAAGTGCACACGGAGAGCAAGAGGGAACATGCGAGGAGCAGAGACAGAAAAGAGAATCCGAAACAAAAGGAAGAAGCCAGAAGGGCAGAGGGGGGAGGAGAGGAGAGACAACAAGGCAATACACTCAAGCGGGGGGGGAGGAAAGGAACGAGCTCACCGAGAACGGAGATGACGGCCGGACGAGAAGGAAGGCACGGTCGACGCCCCAAGGTGCGAGAGACCGGGCGAACCCGAGAACCCGCGCACACCGACCAGGCGTAGGCCAAGGAACAAGACACAGGTGGAATAGGAGAGGTGAGTGACCAAAGCAGTGAGGCGGAAATGGCAGGAGAAAGAGAACGTAGGGGAACGGGGAAACAGGGAGAAAAGGGGGAGAGAGGGAGAGCCAGGGCAAGGGAGTGGAATAAGGAGGGACAAACAGGAAAAAAAAGGACAGAGACGGCGGGAGGTTGGGAAGGGCGGGATAGAGGGAAGAGGAACAACACCCAGAGAGGGCAGACACGAAGAAGACGGGTAGAGAAAGGAAGACGGAGAGAAGAAAGGGAAGACGGGGAGAGAGCAAAAAGGGAGAGAGAGCAGAGAGGGGGAGAGAAGAGAGGAAAAAGGGGAGGAGAGGGGGTGACGGAGGGGCAGAGGGATAGAGCAGAGGCGGGGAGGGGAGGGAGGAGGGAAAGGG
>SZWC01011397.1:14398-28394 GCA_023375785.1 Penium margaritaceum
TGTTTCTATGTATGTGTTGAGTCACTTTGAATGTGGTTTGGAGGTATGCATGAGTAAAAAGAAAAACTGATCAAGTTCTGAAATTAAAATATATATATATATATATATATATATATATATATATATATATTTTAATTTCAGAACTTGATCAGTTTTTCTTTTTACTCATGCATACCTCCAAACCACATTCAAAGTGACTCAACACATACATAGAAACAAAGAATATGGTAAGAAACATGAAGATAAGTTTTCACGTGAATGTTTCAATGAAAAAGGAAAGTAAAACACACTAAAAACAAGAGAAATAGGTTTTGGGCACAAAGGACAAAAATTCACGATATGAAGGGACACACGTGACAAATAAGCACACTGAGTTTGCTCTTGGTGTTCTTTTGTATGGTGACTGAGCGCACCACATACAATCGCCCCACGCACTGAGGTCCTTCCTAAGAAGAGATTTCTTTGGCCATGTAGGACAAAAAGCAAGGTTTGATGGTTCACATAAGATGAATCAATGCACTAAGTGCTCTCTTGGTGTACTTTTGTGTAGTGACCAAGTGCACTTACTAGCCCCACACACAGAGGTCCTTCATAAGAAGAAATGTTTTGGTCCATGTAAGAAAGAAGCTAAGGGTGATCGGACACATGAGACAAATTACCACACTGAGTGTGCTCTTGATGTGCTTTTGTAAGGTGATTGAGCGCACTTGCCACATACACTAGCCCCACGCATTGAGGTCCTTTCTAAAGAGAGAATGTTTTTGGCAATGCAGGACAAAGTACACTCCTCCCACACACAATGGAAGGAGTGAAGGGCTGTGTGCAAAGAACTACTTTTAGGAAGAGCACACTCAAGGCACACACACTCAAAAACCAGTGTATGAAATGGTCTGCATCAACCATACCTCCCTTACATTGTGTGTATCCCACCACCACTAGCCGTGTCTTGTACTTGCCAACCACACGTTCCTTTGTGAACTTGGTCTTGAATACCCACTTTGAACCGATGACCTTGCCATCTTTCGGCCAGTAAACCAGCTCCCACGTGTCATTTTCCATTATGGAAACCAGCTCTAATTTAATGGTTGCATCCCATTGCTCCCCTTTGAGCCGCGCAAGTGCCTCTCAGGAAGTGATACGACTTTATCCATGGCTCTAGCTTGGTGTCGTACCGCTGCGCATCGTGCACCATCGCGTGTGCCTTGCACCCAAACACTTTCAGGTGTACCACACTTGACTTGTGCCCGCTATAAACCTCCTACGGTGTCTTCCAGCCGCTCTTCCCAGTTAGCACCGTTGTTGGGGTGAGGTTGCTGGTATAGCTCACCGTATGCAGAGCTTCCACCCAGAAGCTTCGCGACGACTCCCCATTTACCAACATGGTCCATACCATGTTCATTAGCGTCTGGTGTGCCTGCTCCGTTAGGCCATTAGACTGAGGTGAATACAGGATTTTTTGTTCCTATGTTATGCCCTGCTATTTGAGCCACCCGCTACAGCCCAGGTATTCTCTGCCATTGTCGTTGCATAGCGTTATGAACTTCCGGCAAGTCTGCCTCTTTACGGCGATGACATACTCCCTCAGCCGACCGAGGACCATGTCTTTTCGCTTCATGAACTGCATGCATTATTTTCTATTGTGGCCACATAGGAATGTGACAAGGTAACGTGCGCCACTCTTTGACACCGTCTTCAACGATCCTCAGACCTCGCTGTGCAGGACCTCTTGTAGGTCCAAGGCGTAATTCACGTTTTTGTTGAGCGGATTACACCGCGCCTGGTCTACAATGCAAGGCTGATGCTTTTTGTGCGTTGTTGCATCTGTCGCCTCTTCTGCACCATTGCTAAGAAGGCCATGTACCAGTTTTGCGCTTTGCCATCTCCTTCCCGATTATAGGTGAGAAATGCTCCAGTCGTCCATGCAAGAGCTCTAGATCAGCTCTCCCTCCTTTGGCTAGGTTAAAGGTGCGTTTCTACGAGGTTGTTGAATCTGTCGCCAGAGGGATCACCTTGGTCTCCATGATGTAGAGGCCTCTCTCGTGTTTAGCCTCCAACATAGTCTCGCTGTAACAGTCCTTCCGCACAACCGTCACCATTCTTCTGAAGAGCACCTCGTATCCCTTGTCCCGTTCAAGTGAGCGATAACTGCGTTGGACGAGAGCTTTGATATGACACAGTCGGTTTGAAAACTGGAGGTCTTTACGTGAAGTTAATGATTTCTATCCATAAACACCCGGTCACAGCTTGGCCGGGAACTTCTTACTGTTGGGGCCAGATTTAATTCTGGCATCATGGTCCAAGGGGGAAATGAGCCTAGATCTTTGTGTACTGCATACACAATAGGGCTGTGCATGCCTGCTGACCTGGATTGGTCACCATGTGCTTCGTTGTATGCACGTGAATGAGACCACATCTACACACTTAATTGCTTGTTGTAACTATGAAATCTATGCTTAAAAGCATGTCTTTGTTGTTTCTCCACATTGCGTAGTACCATTTTTCACGCTGTGTTCTATACAAGATGCCCTCTTGCACAGAATGTTCAATGTGAGAGGATACATTGCTTAGGACACAATGAATGAATGGTACTTCAAAAGGTGAAGAGACATGGAAGATAAAATTGAAAAGGTAGAGTTCAGGAAGAAACAGACTAGTGTGTGTATCTAGTCTCACCCACGTATGTGCAACTAGGCGCACAAGTCTAACCAACCCCAAAAACAGGCTAACCTAGCTACAAGCTCCAAAACAACAGTAAAAGGGAACCCAACAAGCATATGGGCTCCTTGGTTGTCCAAATGACAAACCCAAAGAAGCGCCAGGCGCAGAAACAAAAATACGCGGAAATGGATCATGAACAAGCAAGGATAGCACCACTGAGAAAATGGACCCTGGGAGGAGGTCATCAAGAAAAATCTAGAGAAAACGTGAGGAGTTTCCAGCTGGTATAGATGCCATCAAAGTAGCCGTGAAGTGTCCCGGCATACTGGCAAGCCATGGCGACAAGTCTAGGGGTCACCGTAACTCACACACCAACATTCCCCCATGACTCGCAGACACTACTCATCACTAGCGAGCAAGTGTCATAAAACAATGGCAATGACAGCACACAAAAAGGGCATGAGACAAGGCCACACAAGAACTGCTCAGGAGAGAGAAATCAGCAAGAGCGGGGTATGAATCAGGTAACAGCAGGAGCATACGCAAGAAGCCCAACATTGCATACCGCAA
Organism: Penium margaritaceum; assembly: GCA_023375785.1. NCBI lineage: Eukaryota > Viridiplantae > Streptophyta > Zygnematophyceae > Desmidiales > Peniaceae > Penium > Penium margaritaceum. Next base: position 17,627 of record SZWC01011397.1, read on the forward strand.
ACTTGAACTTGCCACTACACAACGCTTTGGTAAGGAAGTCTACACACTGCTGCCGCGTGTCGACATCCACAACAGAGACATTACGATGTGAAATATGCTCGCATAAAAAGTGATGCTCAATATTGATGTGCTTTCTGTGCATGTGACACATGCCATCATGCTCTACTATGTGGTGAGTGCTCTCATTTTTGCAGTGGATGGTGATGCAGCAGATGGGCTAGCGCAACTGCTGCATGAGGCGCCACAAGCAGATACTCTCATGGACCACCACTCCCAATGCAACATACTCAGCCCCAGTTGATCTCCGAGCTATGCAACCTTGCTTGCCACTCTTCTACGAGACAGGTGTGCCACTGACAAGGAAGATGTAGTAGAACCAGCTGCGTGCATCGCGATCATGGGCCCAATTGCTGTCAGTGTAACCGTCAACAAGAGACGGCTACGTGTGAAAGCACAGGCCGAGACGTAGGATGGACACAAAATACCACACCACGCGCATAGTAATATCCAATTGGAGCCTACATGGATGTTGTGATGACTGTGACAAGAATGTTTACAGTAAAGGCAATATCTGTACACGTCCTGGTCTCAAGAAACCTCAAGGAGCCAATGACTGGGAGGTACGTCGTAATGTCGACAGGCGTAGATGCAAAAGGGATTGTGGCCAATAGATCAGCAAAATTATCCCCAAGTGTCATGATTTAGCCAGCCTGATGCACATGTAGTGTGCTACGCTGACAATCATGCTCAATCTCCATTCCCATGAAGACACGAGCTAGACCAAGAGTCTTCATTTTGGATACAAAATGGAGGAGATCCCTCAAGGCCTGGACAGCCTGAGGGTCTGGTAAAACAATCAAGAGGTTTTCCACATAGACCAGGATAGCGATAAAGGATACAGAGAGGGTAATCACGAATAGTGCTAGGTCCACTGTGCTACACTAATATCCACCTTACTCCAAGATAGCAGATATCTTGAGGTTCCAACAACGTGGCGATTTCTTCAATCCATATAAGGCCTTTTGGAGGCACCAGAATGTGTGTGTGCAGTCCTTGAACCCTAGAGGCTCAATGATGTTGTTGTCTTCCTTGAGATTGTCGTATAAGAAGGCATTATTTACCTCCATCTGGTGGAGCTCACAATCATGCTGTTCCACTTGACTCAGCAAGGTCTTTGCCATGGTGTGCTTGCCAACAGGGACAAAGGTGGCATCAAAATATACACCAGGCACTTGGGAGAATCCCTTGGCTGTAAGACAGGCCTTGTACCGTTCCACTGAGCCATTGGGTCTCTCTTTATCATAAACCCCATGCACCTTAATCGTAGCAATTTTCACGCGTATAGTTTGCTCCCATGGTGATGCATCTACTATAGAGCGTGTTTGTTTCACTGTGTTTGGCTCAGAAACACGTGCCATGGTGCTGATTGCAACGAGTGGAGTGGAAACTAAGGAATATGATAGTGGCCGAGTGGAATCGGGTGTTGCAATGGCTCGGTGGAACTGATCAACGATAAGAAAGTATCAAAGCACAGTGTTAGGCAGTACCACAGCCGCCAAGCCAAGCCAAGAGCATCAAGACCAGAGGCAGGAGTAGGCTGTCTGCGGTCAACAACATCACCATGAACTGGACAGACTGACTGCACGGGCCCAGGTGGCCAGCCGAGAGTAAACAACTAGCAGCCGAGACATAGTCAGGAGCAGACTGCAATGGTATCATAAGGCCTCTTGATGGAAGAACAAACAACGACAAGATTGAGGGCTGCGAGGGTGCAAGTGGGTCCGCTGATGATGGAACCAAAACGGACAACACAGGAAACAACGAAAGAGGAGATGATACAGATGCGGTGGGAGATGACGCAAGTGGAAATAGAAACATGAAAGGTGAGGAAAAAGGTAATGATACAGATGCGACAGGGGATGCTGTAGGTGATGACGTAGACACGATAGGAGAGGACACGGGCAATGACGTAGACATGAAATGAGGACGTAGGCAATGATGCAGATGTGACAAGAGATGAAATAGGCAATGATGCAAAGGCGATGGAAGATGGTACAGGTGACGACGTAAACGCGACAAGAGTGAATGTAGGCGGTGGCGCCGACATGGGATACGGAGCGCAACCACTACCAAATGGCACTCCATATGTACCACCTCCCCCTGGACAAGAGAAGGGAACAAGTGACCGGACAGAAAGAGCGATGTCGCGATAGAGGATGCTCTCTTGGAATAGAGAATCATGAGATCCAACAACCCAACTACGCTTAGGAGCCCAAAAGCACTTGGCTTTGGGCTGAGAGGAGATACCAAGGAAAGAACAAAGATGACCACTAGAAGACAGCTTGCCATCACGTGGTCCTTAGGGAGCCAAAGGCAGGCAATGCTGCCCCAGACACAAGCGAGGTGAAGGTTAGCATGAAGATCGCACCATCGCTCGAATGGCATGACATGATGAGGTATCGGACCGTGGAGAACACGATTCGACACGAAGGGTTTAAACACCAGCAAGAAGAGTACTCTTCCAGTGCTTTGACACTCTATTCTGTTGTGGTGTATATGGAGCAAAGAGCTCCAGATGCACCCCTTGAGAATGGAGAAAGCGGGCCGTGGAACCCACCACGATCAAAGTGAAATGCTAACAGCTTCCAGTGGTAAGCACGCTTAGCTTGGACAAGCTAAGAATCGATCTTGGGCACGACATCGCTTTTCTTGAGAAGGACAAAGATCCAGTAAAATGTGAGAAGTCATCTGTGAGACACAAGATGTACCAAACGACACCCTCCAGAAATTCATAAGGGAAAGGGTCCATGATGTCCACATGGACAAGGGCAATGGGATGAAGCGTGTGAGATTCAAAGGAAGGAAACGAAGGATGATGTAGCTTGTCTTGTGCACAATAGGGTTGTCAACAGTGAAAGGCACAGGAAATGTAGCAGGGTAAAGACCAACAACAGGTTGATGATGTAGGATGTTGTGGATGGTGACAGTATGCACGTGACATAAGTGGCGATGGAGAAAGTATGTGTGCACATGGGAAAGCATGGGAGCAACATGCACATGCATTGCAATAGTCACGGCAGGTGACGATGCAAACAAGGGCACACGAAAAACTTGATACAACACAGACCAAGAAAAACAAGATGACCAGACAAGTGTATTGACACAGCGTCGGCACCACAAGATGAAACAAAGTCCATGCCCTGATCATCCAGCGCAGTGACATACTGCAAGCTGACCTCAAGCATAGGGACAAAGAGGACATCTGGCAAGAAGACGTCACTCGATGGACCAACAAAATGCACAACGCCAATGTCTTGAACTGGCAACGTCTGGCAAGAGCCAGTGTAGATGAAGCGCACGTCACTGGCAGGCCCCAATGTGAAAAATGCGACACAAGATGACATCATGTGATGAGTGGCCCCGGAATTGATAATCCAAAAGCCACTCGGCACATGAGACAGAGCGGTAACATGACACTATGCGACACTACAAACAAGAGCAAGAGAGTGTTCCACACAACCAGAAGTCATAGTAAGAGGACACGGCATGGTGAACGGATGCCCATGCTCAATCCACTCCATTGGCGACACAGTCCCACCATCCAACGCACCCCAAAGGGTTCCTTCCGACAAACAAATGTGACCCCCAAACTCGACACTCACACCGGAGTGGAAAACCGGAGGCCGAGGATGGGAAGGGAATATGGAGGCCTGAGCAGATGTGTCCGGACCATGCGATAGCTCGTGAAAGGACCGAGCTGGTGACTTAAAGAAGGATGGAGCTGTGGGTAGAAGCCTTGATGGAGGGGTGTAGGATGACGAAGGCAGCCCATAGACTCTATGGAAAAAACCAACGCCATCCCGGGTGGGATACAATGATAGCCAAAGAGACTGGGACGGAAGCTCAACCGGGCATCACAACCACCAAAGACATGACAGTGGTGGTCTCCCACCAATGAAGGTTAGACTCCCACGTGTGAGGGTCTCGACCAAAGAGAATGGGGGTGAAAAAGGGATGCACTATTTTTAAAGGCAATGGGACAAATCCCCGAATGCCGGGCCTTGACCACGTGCACGTAAGGATGAGAGAAAATGAAGATAAAAGGTAAAGAAAAACAACATGGAAACAACACAAAAGCATAAGGCACCCAACAAAGTCGGCAGTGTGGGCCTGACCTGGGTTCACTCGGGGTTTGAGAGGGGTGAAAAGACTCACTACCTATCCCCCATCAGGTTGTTGTTTTTGTCAAGAGGGTTCGCTTGGCCCTGGCTAGCAAAAAAAGGAGATGTGGGAACGTCGAGCGGCGAGCTCGTCGATCAACGAGCTTGTCGATTGACGAGGTCATCGACCAAGCCTGTCAACAGGCAGGCTCAGGAAGTTTCATGGCAGTTTCTCACCAGCAGACAAGCACAGCCAGCGGCAGCGAGCACTGTTGCCGTGCCCCCTGTTGCTGCTGCTGCTGCTGCTGTAGCAATTGCTGTTGTAGCTGCTGCTGCAATTGCTACAAAGAATGTGGATGCTGCTGCTCTTGGCACGTCGGACTTCGATTTGGAGGTCTAGAAGGATCAGACTTGCCGCAACTGACATGCTACAGTGATGCGGACTGGGGAGGACGGATTGATGACAGGAAGTCCACCTCAGGGTTTGTCTGTCTTCTCAACAGTGGTGCGGTCTCGTGGGCAAGCAGGAAGCAGGACTGTCTCTCGCTTTCTACTGCTGAGGCGGAGTACATTGCACTCTCTGAAGTGTGCAAGGAAACACAGTGGCTTTGCAGTTTGCTTGATGAGATCAAGGCACCACAAGAGGAAGCAACGGTCATCCGCATTGACAACCAAAGTGCCATTGCTATGGCAGAGGACGAATGATCTCCAGGCGTACAAAGCACATCAACATTCGGTACCACTACTCACGTGACCTTGTCACAAAGGGTGCCGTGGACCTGAAGCACGTCGCAACCAAGAAAATGCTTGCGGACTTCTTGACAAAGCCGCTAGACAGCGACTTGCATGTTGCAGGTGCTCGAGGAGTCGGCATGGTGGATGCAAGAGATGCGAACTAAAGACCAAGAAAGCTGACATGCACAAACACAAACCAGAGCTACAGGTTCACGCGGAAGAAAACTACCACAGCAGGTGGCCTAAGGTGCAAGGGAGAGATTGTTGTTCTTCTATGCCCCATGGCCACTGCGATGGCTTGAAGGACAGGTTGGGCATGCACTGCTCCCTTGGAGTAAGTCCCCCAAACTATGTTCGTGGTGTAAGTCCAAGTGAGACATGAGAAGTGTAGCGCAACGGATAGCATGTTGGACTTTGGGACAACAGGTCCTGCGATTGAGCCTTGATGTGCGCAAGAGGTTTTTTTCCCTTCCTGCACAGGGGGAAGTTTCTTAGACATTTCTCCATGCATGAGGAGAGTGCGCCACTTGGCGGTCAGTGGATGCGCCAATTGGCGGACTGTTGAGGTGGTGTAGAGTGACCACCCCAAAAGTGCCACTACCCACACACCTTAGAAGCCAGGCCTCAGACTATATGTACCAGGCTCATTCTTCATTCTAATTACACAATTTGGCCTTAGATACTCCTCACAGAGTTTTCCAACTAAGGAACAGTATAAAGAAGACACTGGTTGGTCTAAGCCCCAGGAGTTAGTCTTTGACTAGTACCTCGCGCGAAAGTGACCAAGTGTTAAGTGGACACAGTTGCTAGCAAGTGATTGCCTAGGAACTGCTCAGTGTGGAACCATGATCCTGAGGGTGATATCTTCCCCTAGCTGAAATGCTAGGAGCGGACGGCAGGTGCTATTGTGTCTGCCCTGTTTTCTAGTCCGTTTGCCTCAGGCCGGTTGACAGACGTCACCAGTGATGTCATTACGTCACTGTTGTGGCTGCTTTTTGCTGTAGCTGCACGCTACTACTTCAGCTACATGCTGTTGCTACACGCTGCTACTGCTGCTTCTGCACGCTGATGCTACTACTGCTGCTACACGCTGCTGCTGTACACTACTAGTACACGCTGCTGCTACATGCTACTAATACTATGGCATGCTACTGTTACACGTTGCTGTTGTTTACCGCCGTTGATGCTCCTGCAATGCTTTGTAGTTACTGTAGTTGTTGTAGTGCTACTGTTGTGGCAGTAGCAGCTGTTGCTGCTACGCAATCTTGCTACGCGCATATGCGCAGCTGCACACTACTCTTGTGGCCGCAGCTGCGCTGCTACGCATTGTAGTGGGTGCTGCCACCCTCAGAGCAGCTGCTACGAGGGCTGTGAGGGTGGGGGTTTTTTCCTCTATGATTTTTTTTTGTTCTTTCTACGTTGCTACTAGTTGCTGTTGTTGCTTGTTGCTGCTCGCTGCTGGCTGCTGCTGCTACTCGCTACTAGCTGCTACTGCTTCAAGCTGTTGCTGCTACTGTGAGGTATCCCTTGCCGCTGCTGCTACGAGCTGCAGCTTGATCATACTGCTGCGAATTACAACTAATAGCAGCAGCAGGTGCTGCTCCTGTGATAAGTACTGAGGGAGAAGCTGACTGAGCATCGAGCTAGGATGCCTGCACACTGCATCAACAATGCTGTTGCCCCAACTAGCTGCCTAGGAAATCCCGCTTTAACCTATGGAAAATTCCAGAAAAAGATGTATGAGCTACCAAATCAGAGCCGGATAGATCCTGGCAAACGTACGGGGCACTCGGGTGGCCCTATGACTAACCGAAAGAAGAAGCAAAAGCAGATGAATGAGCTCTGCAAAACTAAGCTGACAAAGAGCAGAAGCGATGGTGCCGGGAAATTGGCCGTTCTGGTAGGAGGTGACCATCTCGGTCTCCCCCATATGGAAGGAGTTGAACTCCCGAAGCAAGCGACTGGTCTCGGCCTCGCTAGACAGGCGATGAGGGGGCGTGAGTGTGTGCGAGGCCGTTGTCGAGTCAGGGAAGCTGCCAGTGGTGAAGTCGCCAAAGAAGGGCTCGAAGGCAAGACTTGTAGCTGGAGGGGCGACGGGGATGAGGACACGCACGACGCGACCGACATTACATACCTTGTCGGCCTCAGTAGAGGCGAAGGACAGGACGTAGTAGGGCCACAGGTCCTCACCCTGTGCCAAGACTGAGAAGTCGAGCTCCCAGCTTCGGAACTGCTCGCCGGCCTGGAGCAGCGGCGGTGGGGTTTCGAAGTCCTTTGACCTGCGGTCGGCGCTCGGAGTGGGGCTTAGGATTGACGCCACCGTCTACTACTGGCGTTGGGTGTGTTGCTGTGCTAGGTACTAAGTGGCGGAGGAGATTGTAGGGCTTGCATGCCCAGGTGGGACGAAGGGCAACTGTTGACGTTACTGCTGCTAATGCAGGTACTAGTACTTTCTCTGCTGTTGCTGTTACTGCAACTACTGCTGCACTAGATGTTTCAGCGGTTGCAGTGCTGCTAGTTGTTGTGTTACTACTTCAAGCTATTGGCGTATAGCAGCTAGCGGATCTGTCAAGCCTACGAGGCCGACGACAGAGCCTACAAGGTATTGATGCTGCTGGGACTGTTATTACTGCTGTTGCTCTTGCTGCTGCTGTTACTGCTGCTGCTGCTACAGTTGTTGTTGTTGTTGTTGTTGCTGCTCCTGCTGTTGCTGCTGCTACTGATGTTGCAACTGCTATTGCTGGTGAGGAAAAGGGGGTCCCTGCCCTGAGGAGGGGGATCCCACCCCGCTGGGGCTTTCCGCCATGGCGAGCCTAGTTATCTCTGTTTTGGCCTCACTTTTTTTTGGGTAGGTGCTGACGTTTGCGGTGAATTCAGTGTTGACATCCGCAGGTGTTGGCTGACGTCGGTACTGTTGTTACTACGGTTTTTTATGCTAGTGCTGACATCAGAGGTGACGTCAGTAGTGGTGTCACTACATCACTGCTGTGACTGCTTTGTGCTGTAGCTACACTCTGCTACTTGTGTTGCATGTTGCTGCTGCACGCTACTGCTACTGCTGCTGCTGCTGCACACTGTTGCTATAGATTGCTGCTGCACGCTGTTGTTGCATGCTACTACTAGTACGGCACGTTACTTCTGCACGCTCTTCTTGTTGCCCAGCGCTACTGTTGCTGCGATGCTTTCTAGCTACTGCATGTGTTGTAATGCTGCTGCTGTGGCAGCTGCAGCTGTTACTGTGGCGTACCCATGCTACAACTGTGCAGCTGCACGCTACTGCTGGGCCGCAGCTGCGCTACCACGCCCTGCGGTGGGTGCTACCACCCTTGGAGCCGCTGTTGCGAGGGCCGCGAGGGTGGGGGATTTTTTCTATGCGTATTTTTTTCCTTCTTACGTTATTTCTCGTTGTTGCTGCTGCTTGTTGCTGCTCGCTGCTAGCTGCTGCTGCTGCTCGCTACTGCAAGCTGCTGCTGTTACTGTAAGCTACAACTCACTATTGCTGTTGCGAGCTGCAGCTCCCGACAGCGGCAAGCGCTGCTGCTGCAGCAAGTACTGAGGGGGAAGTTGACTAAGCAATGAGTGTGGATGCCTCACGTTACATCAACAATGCTGTTGCCCGAACTTGTTGCCTAGTAATTCCGGCTCTAACCTATGGCAAAGTCCAAAAAAAATTCTACGAGCTACCAAATAGGAGTCGGACATATCCCGGAAACAGTACGGGGCACTCGGGTGGCCGAATGACAAACTGAAAGAAGCGACAAAAGGAGATTGACGTGCTCTACAGAACTAAGCTAACAAAGAGCAGAAGTGACGATGCTGAAAAATCGGCCGTTCTGGCAGGAGGTAGCCATCTCTGTCTCCCCCATACGGAGGGAGTTGAACTCCCGGAGCAGGCGACTGGTCCTGGCCTCGGTGGAGAAGCGATGGGGGCGCATGAGTGTGTGCTAGACAGTTACAGGGTCAGGGAAGCTGCCAGTGGTGAAGTCACCAATGAAGGGCTCGAGGGCGAGACGTGCAGCTGGAGGGGCGACGGGGATGAGGGCACACACGGCACAACCGGCATCATATACCTTGTCGGCCTGAGTAGAGTCAAAGGGCAGGACGTAGTAGGGCCACTGGCCCTCACCTTGTGCCCAGATTTGGAAGCTCAGCTCCCAGGTTTGGAACTGCTCGCCGGCCAGGTGCGGCGGCGGTGGGGTTTTGAAGTGCTTTGGCCTGCGGCCGACACCCGGAGTGGGGCCTAGGGCTGACGTCACTGTCTATAGCTGGCACTGGGTGTGTTGCTACGCTAGGTACTACGTGGCGGAGGAGATTGCAGGGCTTGCATGCCCAGGTGAGACAAAGGGCGGATGTTGACGCTGTTGCTACTACTGCTGCTGTTTCTTTGTCTACTCCTGCTGTTACTGCAACTGCTGCTACACAAGATGTGTCAGCGGCTGCAATGCTGCTAGCTATTGTGTTAGCATTTTGAGCTATTGGCGTACAGCAGGTAGCGGACCTGTTGACCCTGCAAGGCCGACGACATAGCCTACGAGGCGTTGGTGCCCTTGCGGCTACGGTTGCTGCTGTTGCTCCTGCTGCTTCTGTTGCTGCTGCTGCTACAACTGTTGTTGTTGTTGTTGCTGCTGCTGCTGCTGATGTTGCAGTTGTTGTAGCTGCTGAAGAAAGGGGGTCCGCATCCTGAGGAGGGGGACCCCACTCCATTGGGGCTTTCCGCGATGGTGAGCCTAGTTATCTCTGTTTTGGCCTCTTTTTTTTGGGTAGGTGCTGACGTAAGCAGTGACGTCAGTGTTGACATCAACATGTGTTGGTTTGCGTAGCTGCTGTTGTTCCCATGGCTGTTGATGCTAGTGTTAACGTCAGTGGTGATGTCAGCAATGACGTCACTGCATCACTACTGTGGCTGCTTTGTGCTGTAGCTGCATGCTGTTGCTGCACGCTGCTGATGCTACTGCTGCTGCACGCTGCTAATCTACACTACTGCTGCACGCTGCTGTTGCACACTGCTGCTACTATGATACGCTACTGCTGCACGTTACTGCTATTGCCCGCCGTTGCTGCTACTACGATGCTTTGCAGCTGTTGTAGCTATTGCAGTGCTGCTGCGATGGCAGCATCAGCTGTTGTTGCAGCGCAGCCTTGCTACGCGCAGTGGCGTAGTTGCACGGTATTGCTGCGGCCGCAGCTATGCTGCTGTGCGCTGCAGTTGGTACTGCTACCCTCGAAGCCGCTGCTACGAGGGCTTCGAGGGTGAGGGATTTCTTTTGGTGCATTTTTTTCTTGTTACGCTGCTGCGAGCTGCTGGTGCTGCCTGTTGCTGCTCGCTGCTAGCTGCTACTGCTCCCTACTGGCTGCTGCTGCTGCTCCCTGCTGCAAAATGCTGCTGCTATTGTGAGATGCAGCTGGCTAGTGCTGCTGCGAGCTGGAGCTCGCTGTTGCTGCTACTTGCTGCTGCTCGCTGTTGCTAGCGAGCAGCAGCGAGCAGCTGCTGCTCCCTGCTGCTGCTGCTGCTTGCTGCTGCGAGCTGTTGCTTGCTGTTGCTAGCTATTGCTTCTACGAGCTGCAACTGCTGTCGGCTGTTGCTACTGCGCGATGCTGCTACTGGCTGCTGCTGCCACTGCTTGCTGGTGCTGCTGCAGGATGCTGTTGCTGTTTGCAGCACGCCCACACCTGGATGGTGTCGCAACGTGAGTCGTCGTAGTGGTGCGTGACGTCGCTAGCCGCTAAGGCTGCACACAAATCCATGGATTTGTGAATCCGATTCACAAATCCCAAATCCGGATCTGGATTCACGAATCGGGATCCAAGGTCGGGTCTCGTCAGGGATTCGGTAATCCACCAACGAATCCACTTGGGGGGGGGGGGGGGGGGGG
>SZWC01011397.1:55532-81544 GCA_023375785.1 Penium margaritaceum
GAGAGAGAGAGAGAGAGAGAGAGAGAGAGAGAGAGAGAGTCGTCTCGATCCCAAACAATAGCAGCAGCAGCAGCAGCAGCAGCAGCAGCAGCAGCAGCAGTGGCCGCAGGAGAATTCAGAGAGTTGCAGCTGCAACCAGCCTGTGCTGGGCTTTAGACGTAATATTGGGGTCGACCCGACGGACCTCACTCAGACCTTGGCCTCATCGACATCGACATCGACATCGTCATCACTATAATCATCACCATCATCATCTCAAGCCAGAAGAGCCATGTTCAGGACCAGGGCTCGGGGCATTCGTAGGTGGTCCATTGCGTTGCTGTGCTGCTGCAGTGGGGGACTGCACGCCTGCACACCACCGCCGCCGCCGAGCTCGGGGAGGCTTCCTAATGCGCGGACAAGCGGCACGCCGTTGCGGGGGAGCTCACAGCCGTAGTCGGAGGGATCACAACGTGTGACGGCGAGGAGATCTGTGCCGTGCGCCATTTCCCGCTTCCTCTCAACCCGAGCAAGCCATGGACAAGTCGGTTTGGGCTCGCCCGGTGGATCGTCTGTCGCTCTCGCAGATCCCGGCGGGTGAGCGATGCAAGCGAGGTAAGCGCACCACGCAGTTGCGGCTTCAGTCATGGGTGCATGTAGGGATTACCCACGAAATTCGATTATGTAAATGCTCTACCAAGAGATCTAAAGAATATCCATCTCTTATCCGGGGTTTGAAAGAATAATACTCCCCTACCCACGGGCCTGAGAATATGACCACTTTACCCGCAAACAGCGAGAAATCGCATCGTGTCGGCGCTGCATGTGGTGCAGCATCGACATGCTGACGTTAAAAGCTTCGTTGCACATTCCCAAATCACTGTTTTGAGGGGTTTGTGAATGTTTCGTTAGGTCCACTTGATGAATCTCCCAGTCTTCATGGGCCGCCACGCCCAACAGTACTCTGCCGGTGGCATACTTGCCTATTGGGGCATAAGTGTCAATGAAATCTTGTCGTGGAACTTGATGGAACCCCTTTGCTACCAACCTGGCTTTGCATTTTTCGATTACGCCAGCCAGGTTCCTCTTAAGCTTGAAGACCCACTTCACATCTATAGCCTTTTGGCCTGGTGGAAGAGGCACAACCTCGAACACCTTATGCTCCAAGAGAGCGTTGATCTCGGCAGCCATGGCCTTCTCCCATTCAAGAGCTTCGAGGCGCCCCCTTGCCTCCGAAAAGGTCAGGGGTGTTGTGCTTTGTGCCATTCCTGTACAGTTTACTGTGACCACTCGGCCGTGTCCATACTCGTGCAGATCCCTGAGGCAGGCGGCCCTGGTGACACCGACGCGACGACAGGCGGCGGACTACCCGTGTGGAGCTGACCGACCACTGTTCCAGAGCCCCAGATGTCACCGGGACTCCTTGCTGTGCCTTCTACGTCTTGCAGGCGCCTTTCGGCGGACTGGGCATAAGGCCCATTTGCATGTTTTTGCATTGTATACTCGCTGTCAGTCGATGGATGCATGCATGTGACCAGTCGTTGCGTGCGTCTTTTGATTCTGCACGTCTAGGTTCAGACGGCGTAGGATTCTGACATGTGTGCGCAGAGTTACGGCCAAAACAGTGGTTTTGGGCCGGTTTTAGGACAGCTCTTGGACTGCCGCGTGCGACACCCGCCGTGCGCCGCGGCTGGTATTTATGCCCTGGACCTGTCAGTTGTCATTTCTCTCTGCATATGCTATATTGAAGCATTCTGACACTTTGACTTGTGTCTCCTAGCCAAACCCTTGCCGTTGTGTGTACGACCTGTGACTGTCGTCATCGTCTGACTAGGCACTGACGCCCAGTCAGCGGCCGTGTTGCTAGGAAGCTTCTACGCACTTTCTTATGGTATCAGAACAGTGAGACAGTTCTCACTGAGCTGCACAGCAGAGACGCAGCAGAGCAGCAACAGTGAGAGTCACCGCTGCAGCAGACCTTCTGGGACCTGTCGGAGACGGCCGTTCGCCGTCCGCGTACTCCACCCACCACATGAGATCGCAGCTGCTGAGGCAGCAACAGCAGCGCGTACCGCCACGCAGAGGTGTGTGGCGGCTGCGGTGCGTACAGCCGCCACTTCCCCCCCCACAGCCACAGCAGCAGAGCAGCAGCAGCAGAGGCGGCGACGGCAGCCGCGCAGCAGCAGCGGCCGCCACAGCAGCGTGGCAGCAGCGGCGGCAGCAGCAGCACAGCAGCGGCGTCGGCAGCAGCAGCGCAATAGCGGCAGCGGCACAGCAGCAGCAGCGGCAGTCGCGGCGGCAGCAGCAGCGCAGCAGTGGCAGCAGCAGCAGCGCGCGGCGGCGGCAGCCAGTAGCAACTGCAGCGCGCAGCAGCAGCGCCGCGCGCAGCAGCAGCCGCCGCGCGCAGCAGCAGCAGCGGCAGCGCAGCCGCCGCTGCCACCGCTGCGCACGCAGCTACGCAGCTGCTGCAGCACCTGACAGCACAGCTGCAGCAGCAGCTGGGCGGAAGCTGCTACGCAGCTTCCGCGGAGCTGCCGCGCGCCACCGCGCAGCGGCAGAAACGTGACAAGGAAAAGAAAAAAAAGAAAAGAAAAAAAAGAGGGGACGAGCTGACGTCAGCATTGTTGGTTGCTGACGTCATCAGGTCGTGCTGACGTCAGCAACCACTTGCTGATGTCAGTATTACACTTAGCCAAACTTTCAACCGAAAAGTCAAAAGTTGCCAGCGTTTCAACTCCCCGAGACACGCAGACGGTTTTGAAATCCGGCAAACTTGACCTGTCGTCCCATAGTGAGCGGCGACATGATTTCGCCCGACGACAAGGACAAGGGACCAGGTGATCCCTCCTCCTCTTCTTCAGGGGTATTGAGCCCTCGCTCGCAGGCCATTGAGGACCTGCGCAGCCAGCAGGAGGAGATGCGCCGTTTGCAGCGAGAGCAGACTGACGCGATCCGCACGCAGACAAAGCTCCTACGGGCTCAGTCCACGGCTCCTCCACGGATTTCTGAGGGAGCTGCCGGCGTTGTGGCCTCCACCCAGCACTCGGCTCAGGTGCCCGTGACACGTGCCCCACCTGCTTCACCCCCTGCTGTGGTCTCCCCACCACCTGAGGACCTTCTTGATGACGAGCCATTCATGCTAGGCTTCGAGGATGAATCCCGGGAGCGGGAGATTCGTCTTCTACAGGAGCGCCTCCGTCAGCTGCAGACGGGTATCCGACCTCCACCCGTGTCCCCGATACGACCGTCACCTGACTTCCCCAGTGATCATCCCCTTCTAGGAGTTTTTCCCGTCACTCGCCCTCCTCAGCCTGCGGCTGCTCTCCCCACGGAGCGGCAGCCAAAGGACTTTGAGGCACCACCTCCACGGTACATCAGCGAGGATGGCTTTGACTGCTGGGAGATCCTGTTTCAGGTGTGGGCCACTTCTGAGGGAGTGTGGCCTTACTACCACAGCCCATACCAGTCTACAAATCCAGCACAGGTGCTGACAGCAGCCCGGGCCATGCGAGGGCTTCTCTACGCCATGCCACGCAAAACTGTTGTTGACTTCCGTCCCTTCATTGGCGAGGTTGGCACGGGCACCGGAGCTGATCCTCGTGGAGGCTGGGATCTGGTGTTGTCCCTACTGGCCGCAGAGACGCACGCCACGCGTGCGTCACACATTCGTGCTTTCCACTCTCTCCGTCAGGGACTAGCGGAGCCCGCAGCAGATTACTGGCGACGCAGCATGCGTATCTACACGCGCCTAGGGACCTCACGAGTCACACAGCTATGGGCGCTTCGGACGATCATGCTCGGAGTTCGCCTGGAGTACACGGACATATTTACATGCTACAGCGACGCTGCTCTCGAGCCTTTCTCAGCCACCCTGCAGCTGCTCTCGTGGGCCCATCAGCTTTTCCTCCAGGTGACGTCGGCCCGCGAGGCAGTAGTAGCACATCAGGAGACTTCGCTCGCTGCAACAGTCCTCGCCTCACCACCATCTTCCCTCCTGCAGTCACCCTCACCTTCCTCCATCACGACCTCATCTTCCTTCTCCTCTTCGACCCCGTCTACACCCACGCAGACGCAGGGCGTTGCAGCAGCTGCCCAGGGGAAGAAGAAGAATAGGAAGCGCGGATCGGGTCAGCAGCAGTCGTCATCCAGTGGTAGCAGTGGCCGCTCCGTGCACTGCTACAACTGTGGAGGTGCCCATCGCTACACCGAGTGCCAGCAGCCGCTCGACTGGGAGCGCATCACTCATGGACTTCAGGCTGCCCATGCTGCTCGCACCGTGTCCGGCACGTCGACCGCACACTCCTCTGGATGCGCGGCGACTACGACTGCAGCTGCTCCTGCATCCTCACCGGCGAGCAGTAGTGATCTAGACCCACGTGACCGCACCATCACCGAGCTTCGTCATCTTCTGGCGCTTCACTTTCAGGGAGGTGCGAGTGTGTTGTCATCGTCGAGTGGGTCACAGACTGCTTGTTCGTCCGTCCTCGTGACTCGTGATGACACGTGTGGGGGAGCACAGTCCGCATGTGATGATGATGGGCTGACTGCACTGACTGGATTCATGAGTCTCACCTTCGTGATGTACGTCGTTCCTTTCCATCGACGGCTCAGCGTCCGTCTGATGCCGAGTGTTCTATTGCTCGTTGTACAGTGACGTCCACCAGTCGTGACTCCGATGGCACTTGGATCATTGATTCCGGTGCCACCCACCACATGACGTGTCGTCGTAGTGACTTTGTGGTACTTGGTCCTGTCACGACTGTCCGTTCTGTTCGTACAGGTTCTGGTCAGTCCTTACCGGTTCACGGTGTTGGAGTTGTATGCTTTGATGGTCAGTCTGGTCCCCTGTATTTCTCTGACGTGCTGTTTGTGCCTGATCTTGAGCTCAGCTTGCTTTCTGTGCGTGCCTGCACTCTGATGGGTCTCTCCGTTGAGCATACCGCTGATTCAGCGATTGTGACTGCTCTTGACACCCGTAGCATTGTCCTGCGTGCTTCAGTCGTAGATGATTTGTACCGCATTGCTCGGCCCTCCTTCCCTTGCTCTCCCTCCTCCTCTGGTCGCGTTTTTGTCACTGGTGTTCTATCCCCGGAACACAAGCGGTTGCTTCATCGACGTCTGTGTCACGTGGGCTCCGACACTGTGTCGAAGCTCATCCGGACACAGCCCGCTCTCGGTCTTGACGTGGCTTCTTTCGAGAAGCCACCCAAGACCGACTGTCTTTTTTGCGCTCAGGGTAAGATGCACCGGTGCACTTACCCTCATTCGCGTTCCCGAGCGCTGAGGCCCCTCAAGTTGGTCCACTCGGACCTGCTCGGTCCTCTCCCGGTCGAGTCGCTGTCCGCGAGGGGCCGGTATGTTCTGACGCTGACTGATGACTTCACCCGGATGCGGTTGGTCTATAGTTTGCGTCAGAAGAGCGACGCCGCCCTTGCGGTTCGGCTCTAGCTCGTGATGGCTGAGCGTCAGTCTCACCACACACTACATACCTTTCGCTTGGATCGCGGCGGCGAGTTCCTCGGAGAGATGGACTCCTTCTTTGTTGAGCACGGCATTTTTCACCAGGTCTCCGCTCCTGCTACCCCACAGCAGAACGGTGTATCTGAGCGCTGGAAGCGCACCATGGAGGATGCGGTCCGCGCCATGCGGTCTGAGTGCGGTCTCCCGGAGTCCTTCGCATTCGAGGGCTTCGCCTACATGACTTGGGTCTGGAACCGCCTCCCGCATGGTCCGCTTCCGGATCATGTTACACCGTACGAGCTCTGGTTTCGCCACCGTGCCGATCTTCGTCTCGCACGCGTCTGGGGATCCCTGGCCTCCGTATGGTACACCGAGGACCAGCAGGGGTCCAAGGTCTCTCCTCGGGGTCGCTTGTGTGCCTTCATCGGTATCTCCCCGCGGTCGAAGGCCTGGCGCTTTTGGGACCCCACTCGCTGTCGTGTCATTGAGTCCCGTGACGCACTGTTTTTTGAGTCACTCACATACCGTGATCTGACTTCGATCACAGCGCTCTCTGCATCTCATGTCCCTTCCTGTGAGGGTCCTCGGCGGATGGAGGAGACCTCTTCGCGAGCGACCATTCCTTGCCAGGCTGATGTGTCCGCTTGAGTCCCCTCTCGATCTCCAGCACTTGATGATCCGGCTATCATTGCCGTTGGTCCAGAGATCCCGCCTGTCCAGCCTGCTTCGCACCCCACAGGTACCGCTGCTCCCACGCCTCCTCCTGAATCACCCTCTCTGTCCACTAGCACCCCTGTTCCGGCGTCTCACCCAGCCCAGCCCACTCCTGTCTCTACGTCAGAAGACACTCCTGTCTCAGTGTCCGGGCCAGCCTTGCCCGCTGTCATCCCCAGCTCAGTGTCCCCCACACACGCATCTCCGTGCACGGCTTCTCTGACTCCCTCGTCTCAGCCCTCACCAGCTGTGGTCGTACCTGTCCCTGTGGTCGTACCTGTTCCTGAGCCTGAGGTGCGCCCCTCGACCTCCGCTTACTCCCGTGAGCCCGGTGGTCGCCTTCGACCACTGGATTCTGGAGCTCAGCTAGCGTCAGGTTCCGGACCCAGACGTTCCTCTCGCAGCATCGCGAGCGGTGATCCAAGCACAAAGGCCTTAGGCCTGAGTGTCCGCACTGAGCTTTCAGAGGTACACCCAGCGTGCCCCATAGGGCACGACCTGGTCACTCGCGAGTTCCATATCGCTTGTGATGCAGCAGCTGATCTCGTGGCCATCAGGCCAGACACTGAGGCGTGTGTACTTGCCACGCAGAGTTCCCCCTCTATGGCGCCGGACCCGGGCACATTGAGGGAGGCTTTCTCATCGCATGATGCTGATGTCTGGCGAACTGCTTGCGAGGATGAGCTTCGCGCTATCCGAGAGCACGGAGTCTACGAGTTGGTCGACCTTCCCCCTGGGAGGAAGGCGATTCAGGTCAAGTGGGTCTTTCGCAAGAAAGTGAAGCCGGATGGCTCACTGGAACGCTACAAGGCCCGTTTGCTCGTCAAGGGGTTCTCTCAGATTGAGGGAGTTGATTACACTGACACCTTTGCCCCTGTCGGCCGCATGACCTCAGCACGAGCTCTGTTCGGTGTAGTAGCTCAGCATGACTTGGAACTACACCAGATGGATGTGAACAACGCGTTCCTCCATGGCTCTTTGGATGAGGAGATCTACGTGGCTCAGCCACCTGGCTTTGAGGACGGTGACAAGGTATGGCACTTGCGCAAGTCCTTGTACGGCCTCAAGCAGTCTCGACGGTGTTGGAACCAGGAGATCACTGGCACCTTGACTCGCGCAGGATACATACAGAGCGAGGCAGACCCCTCACTCTTCATCCTACCGACACCAGAGTGGTTTACCGCCATCCTGGTCTATGTTGATGACCTTCTGATCGCGTCTCCGTTGCTGGAGGCCGTGAAGGAGGCCAAGGCTGTCCTGCAGACCGCCTACAGGATGAAGGACCTCGGTCCTGCATCGGTGTTTCTTGGTATGGAGATTGTGCAAGATCGCAGACATCGGACACTGTTGCTGCATCAGGCCCGATACGCACGAGTCGTGGGGGAGCGCTTTAGCGATCTCCTTGGTGCAGTGCCCACTGCTTCCACACCACTCACACCTGATGGGCAGGATGCCCTGAAGGTGCATGACCCTACACAGCTGGGGGAGACAGTGGACGTGACCTTGTACCTCCGTCTCATCGGATCTCTGATGTACCTGGCCACTACCACGCGTCCCGACATCGCGTTCACCGTCAACCTCCTCGCTCAGTTCTCGTAGGCTCCACGTGCGAGAGCTCTTCACGCGGCTGTGCGAGTGGTACGGTACGTGGTCTCCATGCCGTATCTCGGACTCTGCTTTCGTCGGCAGTGTTCGGTGGTCCATGATGGCTACACTGACAGCGACTGGGCTTGGAGTCCTGACGGGCGCAGTCGCACTGGCTACGTGTTTCTGCTCGGTGGTACCGCTTTGTCTTGGCGAAGCGGGAAGCAGGGCTGCATCGCACGTAGCTTGTCGGAGGCAGAGTATGTGGCTTTGGGGGCAGGGGCTGCTGAGGCATTTTGGCTGCAGCGCTTGTTTCTTGAGCTTGGGCAGTCAGTACCCGCCATTGTGCTGCGTTGCGACAACCAGAGTGCTCTCGCCATTGCGGAGAACTCTGGTGTTTTTCATGCTCGCACAAAGCACATTGCGGTTGAGCATCACTTCGTTCGTGATCTGGTGGAGCGACGCGTGATCTCCATCATGTGGGTTGGCACTGACTTGCAGCGAGTTGATTTCTTGAAGAAGGCACTTGCCCGCGGAAAGTTCCTGGTGGCCATTCGTTCTGTTGGGCTTCGCCCCGTGCGTGAAAGTGGTTGAGTGTGGGATGTACGTTGCCGTCTCATCTGTCTGTGTCACTCACTAGGCACTGACGCTCGGTCAGCGGCCGTGTTGCTAGGAAGCTTCTACGCACTTTCTTAAGGGGCTCCACCTGTTGGTGCTGTGTGGAGTTGGGACCAATCATGTGATAGAAATGTCAATAGTTGACGTCTGGGATGTCCCTCAAGGCACGTTTCACAGGTTCGGGTGTAGGTGTGACAGTTAACTCTGTGGGGGCATCACCTCGCAGCCCAGGAGGTGACTGAGGCACACTTGAGTTTGTGCTTGCCAGATCAGCGGGTGTTAGGAGCTCTCTCGGCACAGAGTTGTTCTCACCCTGCTCTTGTGCCACAGTGTGTGTGGGAACTGTGACTGGTTGTGGGACAAGCACTGGAATGCTTACATAGTGGGGGTAGTGCTCAGGGTTAGTCAGGTTGGGCACGTGCCGCAAGGTGCGGAATTGCTTGTACGCTATGTGCTCCAGGAAGGAAGCATCTCGACTCTCAAGGAAGCTGTGACTCGCGGGGTCCCAGAACCTCCACGCCTTTGATGCATGTGACACACCGACAAAGACACACCACCGACCTCTATGACTCAATTTGTGTTAGTGTTGTGGTTTGGCGAACCAGACGCAAGCCATGGTACCCCAGACTCGGGCAGGACGTAAATCCGCTTTTTCCTTAAACCATCGTTCTCAAGGTGTGACGGACTGGGGCAGTGGGCCTTGCAGAACTCTGTTCCACACCCAGGTGATGTACTTCACTGCTTCCTCCCAAAACCCGAAGGACAAACCTGACTCCCAGTAGCGTGTGTAGGGCATCGCCAAGTGTTCTGTGCCATCTCTTGGCTACCCTTTTTTGCTGGGGAGTGTACGGCGCAGTGGTCTGATGTTCTATTCCTTGTACCTTGAGGGCTGCAGTCAGTGGGCCCATGAACTCTCCCCCTCTGTCAGTCCGTAGCTTCAGCAACTTGCACTTTGTCTGCCCCTCTGCAAGGGGTATCCACTCTGTGATGGCCTGGAGAGTGTCTGACTTTGACTTGAGCAAGAACGCCCAGCGGAAACGACTGAAGTCATCTATCAGTGCCAGGATGTACTGTGACCCATACTGGACTGAGGGCACGGGAATCGGTCTAGTCAGATCTGCATGGACCATTTGCAGAGGTGCAGTGTTGTCCCTGTCTGACTTGGGAAAAGTCTGTCTATCAACCTTGCCCTCATGGCACTCCAGACATGTGTCTGATTTGAGTCCATGAGGGCAATCCTCCTGAGTGATACCTCGTGCTGATGAGTGCTTTTGCATGTCTGTGATGAGATTTGTGTGAATGTGTACCAGGCGTCTGTGAAGGAGATCTGTATGCTTTGCATCTGTGGTGGTGACAACGTGAGCCTGTGGGCGGCGCGAGTGAGTGGGAACCAGGGGAAAGAGAGTCAGGCGATAAAGCATGTCAGCATGCAAGGACCCATCCACCAACAAATTCCCAGTTGAATCATAAAGCATGCATCCTTGTTGCTGCATCACTATGGACACATTGGCTTGGCGATCCAGCTGCCCACTGGACAACAAGTTCACTCGCAACTTGGGCACATACAAGACACCAGTCAGCCAGATCACTCCCCCAGGTGCCTGCAGTACCACCGTCCCCACACCCTCCACCGCTAAGACTTCCCCAGAGCCGGTTTTCACTCCTTCAACATCATCCACGACAGGCAATGACAGAAATGGCTGCCTGTGTGGGGACATGTGGTGCGATGCAGCGGTGTCATACAGCCATTCATGCATGGGAAGAGCATGTGATGTGGTAACGTGCGTATGCCCAAGCCGCTCACCTGACGCCGGTGTTGCGGCGATCGGCTCGGGGGGCTGAAGCTCCATGGGAGTAGTCCAGCCAACAGGAGGTGGTGGAGCTGGCTGCTGCGCGTCTACCATCTCTGAATAAACACGTTGTGCCCACGCAGGTGCAGGAACCGGTGTAGTGGAGTATGGTGGCACGTAGAACGGCCCCTGGTACTGCGGTGGTGGTCCCTGGTAGAATGGCGGCGATAGTCCCTGGGGCACTGGGAACGCCACAGGCAGCTGCAGTGAGGGTGCTGCAAATGTGGCTGCTCCGAACGGAGCCGGTGCGTGTGGTCCCACGGGAGATGACCTCGACCAGGCAG
Organism: Penium margaritaceum; assembly: GCA_023375785.1. Taxonomy (NCBI): domain Eukaryota; kingdom Viridiplantae; phylum Streptophyta; class Zygnematophyceae; order Desmidiales; family Peniaceae; genus Penium; species Penium margaritaceum. The sequence continues at coordinate 66,022 of SZWC01011397.1, forward strand.
GGGGCTGTAGCTGCTGACTGAGCTGAGGGCGGTGAACCTGCTGCGGCTGATAAGACTGCTGTTGTGTAGGAGGAGTTATGATGCGCTGCAGCTGTGAGCACGCCCGCCAGTAGTGTCCGGTCTGCCCGTAGTAGTTGCAGGTGCGTTCTCCTGCATCCCGACCGCGACCGCGCTCTCCGCTCGACTGTCCTCCTCTCCCCCCTCCACCTCGTCCACCTCCTGCACCCGAGCCTGGTGATGAGCCTGGCGCTGCATGGTGAACGAAGGCGCTGGCAGTGGGGGTCTCGGTGTTGCGTGCTTCCCCACGTAGAATGTCTTCGTAGTGACGTCATTCCTCAAAAACCTCCGCCAGATCCGTGGCCTCGATGTCGGTAACACGTAGCCTCCTCAACAGTGACAGCCGAAACTCCCTCTACGGTTCGCCTAGATGAAGTAAAAGTGGGTCCAACCACTCCAGCACCGAGCAAGGTGCCCCAAGCCCCAGAATGCGGCGGCGGATATCCGTTGCTGCGTCCTAGTACTCTGCGATGGGCGCTCCTGGCTTGGGGTACAGCCTGCGCAGCTTGTCGTGAAGTGTAATGACCAGGGCCATACCCTGTTCCTCGTGCCGGGTGGAGAGATGCTGCCACGCCTCATAGGGTCGAGGGGCTTCACTGCGTGGTTTTGCGTGATCCTCGCCCTTTCCTCCGAACCGGAGGTGACGGATGGCGTAGGCTTGATCATCGGGCAACGCTCGCGTGAGGGCATTGAACGTACACAGAAGCACTCGCTCATCTGCATCCTCCGCCGCTGGTGCCAGGTAAACTTCCTCAAATCCGTGCTCGGCGGCCCACGCAAGGAAAATGTCCTTCCATGCGAGGAAATCTCGCGTGCCAAGGAAAGGGGGGGAGAGGTCCTTTTGCATCATTACCTTGGACAGCTCCTCCCAGGTTACTGTCGTGGCGGGTTGGTTGGAGGGCTGGCTGCCGTTGGGGTTAGAGCCACCCCCTTGGTTTGAGGAGCCCGCATTACGCATGGCTTCCATCCGCACCCTCCTCCCCCTCGGCGAAGGGGGCGAGTGGTGTCTAGTGCTCTGTCGCTCTTGCTACTGCTGCTGCGCTACTGCTGCTGCTGTTGCGCCTGCTTCGATGGCCGCCCCACTCACGGGCGTCTCACGGGACGTGGAGACTTGGCGGGCAACCCCCCCAAGCCGATGCAATCTGCGCCTCTTTGGCTCCTCCCTGACTGTGCACGGTCTGGCGAGCCCTGCGCGACCTGCTTCGACGGTCCAGGCCTGCTGCAGCGGCGGCAAACGGCACCGTTGCCGTTCAGGGCCGTTTTGAGGGCCGTCCGTCAATTTTACGAGTCCCACTCTCTAGCGTTCACCACACCCAGCGTTTTGGGCTCTGATACCATAAAGGGAACAAGACAAATCTATCACAGCTTGTTTCATCCAAAACGGTGCTGATTTGAGTGAGTTAGGGTTGGGTAAAGGGCGGCCATGGATCCGCCATCACACAAAACCTACAAGTGCTAGGAGTAAGGAGAGAGCAGCTCTACGTGGTGGGATTTGCTGCTCAAGCCCACCCGTCGGCCGGCGAACGAAGCTCGCCGGCACTCATTTTCCAGTTGCACGGAAATTCCACGCACGACCTTGAATCCGGCTCTAGGCCAGTTCCACGTTTGTGCACAACCTATGTCAGTCAGAAACACCCAGCCTCGACTTCGAGGTCACATCTAGGTCTGCGAACGCAAGCATCAGGCATGCAGGATCAAATAAAGGTTAGGGCCACACTAGGTCCCCAATGGCTAATCTAGCAGTAGTCTTGGCTGACGGCTGGAGCTGGGGCATTGCTGCCGAGAGGGAAACGAGCACAGGAGAGGAAGCGAAGTGGATGTCTGATGTGCTCAGTGCTGATGCATGCGCTCACTGTGCGTCGCCTCCACTCTCAGAGTCAGCAAGCCCTGCACACTCATTGCCACCGCAAAGTCGTACATTCATACAGGGAGGATTAAAATCTAACACCTCTGACGAGGAGATTGCAAAGTTCGACAGGTGGTACAAGGATGACCAACCAACGATACTGCTATGAGTGCAATTGAGGGTTTGTAGAAGTCGTGTATGAGTGCCAGCACTGCTGAATGGAGGAGCTCCTCAAAGTTTCATAAGTTGTGAAATGGTTTGGAAACTGGGTTTGTAGACCAAACGGGGGATGTTTGAAGGAAAAACCATCAGCGGACGTTTGGAGATGTGTCAACTTTGCGAACATCTCCTTCAACATTTTGGAGATGTGCACGACGTAACGGTTTGGAGGACTTGGCCAGTGAGTGACCAAAAAATCATCCTCAGACGAGATTTCCTTTAGTGGAATAATTCGTAGGTGGACTGGAGTAGTGGATCCGTCTACATCAGCATTCATGGTAGGAAATGGCATCTAGCTCTGGTTGAGCCACCCAGCGAAGGTTACGAGAAGCAGCAAATGTTGAAGCAGCAAAGGAAGTTGTAGCACTTGCAAAAAGTATAGCCGGTATCGTTGGACGTGGCCAAAAGATTTTTGCAATGTGGAACTCAAGCGTGGCCAGTCCATGTGGATGCAGGCAGGCGGACAAAATTGCAGCAGCCGAGACAACCACATTGACCTCAAAATCTGAAATGTTCACACCCATTCCAGAGGGGATTGCATCAATCATCGAGGAGCTCAATGGAGTTTTTCCTGAAGAACCATCCTGAGCGTTACCTTCCCAGTAAAACATCAACAACCAAAAAGACCTCAAGCCAAGCAACAGACCGATGGTGAAGAAATCTCATCAGATGAGCAACCACGAGCTGATCGAAATCAAGAAGCAGCTAGACAAAATGCCGATCTCTTGCCGTCAAGGGATAGTCTTTAGGTCAGACCACCAACTCAAAGTTGTGCCACAGAAAGCGAGGCCACGAGGTCAATTTTCTTCTTGTCATTGTTGACCCTAGCAACGGTGAAGTAAACTTCTAAGCTCGTCAGCCACATCCTGACCATCGGCCCATTTTGAGTTTGCAAGATCGAACGACTCCGGTCAAATATGAGATTTACTCCAGAGTTTTACATGTCTGTTGCTGAACACTGCTTTATGCACAAGGGAGTTCCAAAGCTCCTCCATCAACACGTTGATTTGTTGGAGCAGATGTTTGCTGAGGTTCTTGATTCCAGACAATGTTTGGTAAAGATCTTCGTTGATGCGAGCTTGTCAGCCAGTGCCTTCCATCGCTCCAGGTGTCATCCCGGAAGCCATTGGTTGGGGCAAAGGATTGGCCAAGCCCGAGGGGTCTGTCAGAGGGTTGGCCATTGGGTTAATTGGTATTGTGCCATTCACCTCAAAAGCTATCACTGTGGCCTGGTCCATGTGAAGACCGTCATTGTTTGTGTGCTACGAATCCTCCATCCTAGGAGACTTTGCCAATTACTGCTGCTTGTTGTTAGGTGTACCCGCTTCATTCACCATTTTTTTTGTGAATTATTTTAACTCTTGAATGGTAGAGATGCATTGAGGCACGGTTTTAGGAAAGTCCAGCACCGTCAAGAAGTTGACCGAATGGTATCAGAACATTGATACGGTTCATGATACGACTGTCGACCATTCTGGAAGATGGTCAAAGTAGTGAGAACCTTCCGGAACGGAACACCGGAGGTCGGGACAGGTGGCCAAATTCCCTTGGCCAAACAGCATGAAAATCTTGATTTCTACATGCGGTGGAACACAAAAATGTCCACTTGCGGATTTTAGGGACTCGTGTGTGTCAGGGACATAATACAGCCAGCTAGTTTCCGAGCAAATGTTACGTCGAGCAGAACGTAGGTGGTGACAGGGATGAGTGCAGAAACAAAGACAGTTCTAAATGGGACAATTAGAAAAAATTTGTGTAGCAGTCAGTGTGATTGAATGAGAAGTGTTGAATATGTTTAATGCATGCTTACAATAGCAAGAAGCACCATGAGGTATATGTTGGGTCTTGGATGCTCAAGTTGAGCAATGAGTTGGACGCCACGTTGTGAGTGGTTGCTTCAAGGAAATCCATCAAGAAGTTAAGGGGTTTCAAGAAAATCAAGGCGCCATTTTACAGAAGTATAGTGTCGTCAAATCTTGACCAAACAATGCCAAAAGATTGATTCAATTCACGATACATCCATCAACCCTTATGGAAACTGATCGAATTTGTCAAATCCTTCCGAAGCGGAACACCGGAGGTCGAGGCAGGTGGCCAAAATTCTCTCAGCCAAACAACGTAAGAATTCAGAGATCAACATGTGGAAGGCCACAAGTGTAAGGATCAAATTCCCACTTGTAGAGTTTGGGACTCTTGTACATGTGGAACATAACACTTCCCCTCCTTTTAGCCACAACATCCTGGCGCGTTAGCAGATGAAGGCCAGTGACGCCTGCAATAGTCAACGATCAGATGATTGACGTCTCAGGGGTTGTCATAGGGTTCCCAGACCTTGTACGAGGCATTGTGGCCATGCCACTTGACCAGGTACTTGTTGTGATTTTCATGTGCACTTTCTGACTGATCTGTACTGTGACATCTTGGTTGGTGTAAATGCTTGCACAGAAGACTGACTCAGTGGACGTTGACAACGGTGCGCATTGCGTGATGGAGGGGACATAGACCATTTTGGGAGGTGTGGCTTTTGACTCCTCGTGTGGATTCCTTTTCTTTGTAGCAGAGCGCGACCAGATCTATCGATAGCGACCACTGACACTCATGTCACCAACAGTCCTGGATGCCCGTTTTCAACAACATAGAATCTGCCTAGGTTCAGGCAGCCATAACTCTCGTGTGTAATTTTCTAGTTAATTCTGACTTCATGACTGTGTTTGCAGTATGCATATTGTGGTATGATAAAATCTTCAGGAAAATCAGAAGACACCTGGGATTGGATCTGACAAACCTCTGGCATGGCTCACTGAGAAACGCCACAGACCATAAAGTAGTGCATTTTCCTGATGGGCTAGTAGACTGAGTAACAAGCCTCACAGAAGTGAGAGCCTAGGTTAGTGTTGTAGGTGATGGCGAGGGAGACAAGGGACCAGCTCAGATAAACTTGTCACACATAGAGTGCAAGAAGACAGACAATGGCCATGGGTTGTTGTAAGCAGACGTTAGAAAAAGGTGGGTAACAAAAGAGTCGATGCGAAGTAAGGAGGAGCAGATGGGAAAGGATCCCCCATGGTCGAGTAAGTCGTGATCTCACCTACAGCCATAGGGTTTCACCCACAGCGTTGCTCGAACCACATCTGCTCGTCCTCAACCCAGAATATGCTGCCGGTCGAAATCCGGCAGCGTTCTGCCTTGCGGGTCAAACCCGGGCTCCTCCCTCAAGACAACATGAAGCTGTAAGAGTATAATCCAAGTTGGATGTTGTAGTTAATTCCAAAAAAAAAATGCATCATGACATTCCATGGAGTTCTGGGTCCAACCTGTCGGTTGCCCTGCCATCGCACTGCCTTTTTGTCTCTCCAATCACTGGCATCACCATCAAGTGGTAATCCGCCATGTGTTGTCGAGCTCTTCAGTCACTTGCGAGAGTGATATGTGTGCAACATGTGTTAGTGACACATAAACCAACACTCACCCATGACCCCCATGTGACGCATGCACAGGGACGAACACCATGAGAAAAATCACAACAAGAAAGACAAGCGACACTGCACTGCACATATGAACATATAGGAAGAAGCACCAACGCCGTCATCCAGGTACATCATGAGCACACAGTCGGCCTACGGCATGTACGACTGCTTTGAACATGTTCCTACTCACTGCTTTGAACATGTTCTTACTCACTGCTTTCATGAGAAAGTCAGCCTGCTCCTGTCCAGTATCCACCTAGATAAAATAAACATCTCTTGCACCAATATACTTGGTGGACATGAGGAGTGTTTTTCTGGAAATTGAGCTCGAATTCCATCCCCAGAAAGACTCAAGTAGGCCAGGTCCTTCATCTTGTACAAGCACTGTAACAGCACCTTCACTGAACACACTGATGAGATATTGGGTGATGCGGTCAGCAAGTCATAGACATACACCAGGATGGCAAGAAGCGATGTAGAATGCTGACTCACAAAGAGCCTAGGATCAATTGTGCTGAGTTGGTATGCCCCCTGCTCGAGATTTGAGGTAATCTCCTGGTTCCAGCAGCGTGGCAACTACTTCAGGTCGTAGGGGGCCTTCCACAGAGGCCACACCTTCTCAGTGCCATCGGTAAATCCCGCCTGCTGAACCATGCAAGTCTTGTTGTCTAGACGCCCATGGAAGAAAGAATTGTTCACATCCATGTGCTCCAGTTCCTAGTCTTGGTGAGCAACCAGGCTGAGGAGTGTCCATACTGCAGTGCATCATCCCACTGGCGTATACGTTCATACAATTTGACACATTGGATCTGGGAGAATCCCTTTGTCGTAGTGCCATCAGGCTTTCGGTTTCAATGGAAGAACCAATGCGCAGACATGGATCTACGCCTGAGTGGGAGATCTACAAACTAGAAGATAACATGCTCGTCTAAGGCATAAAGTTCCTCAAGCATGAATTCTTCCCACAGTTAAGCATCAGACGACTCTCTCGCCTGACACACTGTGGACTCCAGTGGAAGTGAAACTACTCAGGTAGTGACATGACACTGTTGACAACACTGCCTAACAAAGATTCCTGAGATACACACTTGAACCCCCCACAATGAGGGAGTACCCAAGACGCATGTTGGGGTGCACAACCCCAGTGGCCAGTCTAAGGGCATAAAGACCAATAGGGTGGGGTGAGAACTCTGGACGTGTCTAAGATAAGGAAGGGGTCAAGTGAGAGGTCCCAGGGTGAGATGAACTACTAGCACTAGGGCAAGCAGAGAGCATGTCCAACTTCCTCCCACGGACACAAGGGGATACGGGCAGAGGTGCGACCAATGTCTCGGGCGTGACAAGAACTGGGGGTGATGGAGGCACAGTTGGAGGGAAAGGCATAGAGGAGACAAAGGTGAGGCTGCACACGGATCCTGTGCTCTGTGGAAAGTGCCCATGAATCCAGATCCAGATCCGGATTCACGGTTCTGGATCCAGGATTGTGGATTTGGCTTGTATCTACGGATCTTGACCCGGATCCAAGGGCAGGGGGAGGGGGGGTGGAGGTTAAAAAACCTGACTAGACATCCGGCTCATGTCATCCGCGTCGCACACTCATTTGCACATTTGAACTCGAACAGCTCAACATGTGCGCCCCTGTTTCGAATGGCGGACTTTTTTGCGAGACATCTGCGTGGTTGACACATGCATCAAGCATGTAAACAGCTTGAAACCTGTGAAGTTGCCATCCTAGATCCCTTTCTGCATCTTTCATTGGTCTGATATCTCCTGAACTGCCGACTGACCAGCCACCTGTAGCAGCACAATATCATCAGCACCATCAACGGCCGTCTATGGATTAGGCATAGATAGTCATTGATGGACATCCTCACATCATCGGTGGTCCCCAACAGCGCAACCTATCCATGGCACTTGCACTGCCACGCTGATTACAAACAGGAAACCTTGAAGTTCTCCTTCTTTTTTGACATCCAACAGCTGTGTTTTGTGTTACTAGCCATCATGGCCAAAGACGACACTTGCCCTCCTGATGACGACAAAGTGCTCGACGACGGGAAAGACAACGAGGAGAAAGACGAGGACAAGGGTGCCGTCAGTGACAAGCGCAAACGACGGAGAGAGAACTCCCTTATCTGGGGGTCCTTCAAGAAACTGGGTGTCTGTCCAATGGCCCATGGCATGTGCTAACATTGCACAAAGAACCCCGTGCAACCAGTCTCCCTGTTTGCTAAGGACGGCACCACTGGCGTTCTCTGGAAGCATATGCACATCATCCACCACGGTAAGTGGTGGCAGCTGAAAGCACTTGTTGCTGCAAACAAGCTCCAAGAGGCGAGAAGCGCAGTCGCAGATGCTGATGGTGGTGATGCAGTGGCTCCCAAGGACTCATCGATCACACGTGGTGTGGTGGGTTTCGGCTACATATTCATCAGAAGATTTTCCATTGCATGTTGTGGAAGCATGCCGTGGAAAAAAACCTGTCGTTTTTGTCCATGGAGAGCTTCTGGCTTGCCAAGGCTTTTGTGCACGCCAACCCTGCAGCAGCCATTCCTGGCCGCATGAAAAGTTCCCACAACATCCGCGTCGGTGCCAAGGCGTTCCGTCAGCCCCTCAAGACACAGCTGGTAGAAGTCAAGTCGGCTATCTCCTTTACAAATGACGGCTGGAAAGCCTGCAACAAAATCAAGTACCTATGCATGACGGCACACTAGATTGACACTGACTACAACGTGTGCACCATCGCCCTTGCTTTTCCGGCCATCAAGGGTAGCGCTACAGCCGAGAACCTCTTCTAGTTGCTGAAAGCCGCAGTGCAGCAGTGGGAGCTGTGGGACAGAGTCTTTTGTCTCACCATGGACAACAAGAGTGCCAACGACTCCCTTGTGAACAACTACATGGTCCTGAACAATGACTCCTTTGACAAAGCCGGACACATCAGGTGCCTCGGCCATGTCATGAACCTAGCCGTGGGAGATTTGTTGAAACAACCTTCCGTGATGGCCTTCATTCAGCGGGTTAGGTCCATTGAAGTGTTTGTGACATGGACGCCAACACGCAAAGAATCCTTGCAGCAAGACATTGAAACAGTGGGACTGACGTACAAGTCACTCCACCTGGACACAGAGACACGGTGGAACAGCGCTCTAGACATGTGTGAGTACATGATTGCTGTGCGGTCTGTTGTTGAAGAGTGGTTGGAGCTTTATGGCAGGGATGGCGCGCAGCTCAAGCTGACGTTTGAGGACTGGGAGCTGATTGCACTCGTTACTATCATCGTGAAGCCCAACAAGGGCTTCATAGATGACATATCCGGGTTCTTGTATCCCACCCTCTCCCTTGTCATTCCATTCTACTCTACCCTCCTCGACAAGATGCAGAGCTTGGTCGTGAAAGCTGTGGCAGCAGAACTCAAGAGCAGGCACCGAGGTCAAGCTGTCCGTCTCAAAAACAAGGAACAGCTGCTGGTGGAGCTGAAGGAGGGCATGACATCAAGTTTCACCAAGCTGGACAAGTATCCAAAGTTGTGCACCAACCGCCGCGTGTTGGAAACCTCCCTCGACCCTCGGTTCTGCCTGTGTTTCTATGCAAACGTGCATCCCAAGCTTGGCATTGCTAACCCAGCAGAGCTGCACATGAAGGTGGTGGAGCTGCTCAGGCCATACTACTTGCGGGTGGAACTATGCAAGGCTACAGAAGAGGCTGCCGCAGCCGTGGCTGCAGCCAGTAGTGCCAACCGTCTACAGAAGCTTCAGGTTCAAAACTGCACAGACTCTGCTGTTGCTGAATCGATGACTACATCAGCTCCAGCTTCAGGTAAACCTACATTCTTGTTTAGTCATTTTGGAAACAAGGCTCCAGTCACGTGTACCCTAGACTAACTTTTGTTCTCTTTGTACTGCAGCAGTGACAACAACACCCGCCACGGACCTCCTCTCAGTTTCAGCCACTAGCACGCCCTCAGAATGGCTCTTTTCTCTGGGCCGCCACATTCATGACCAACTTCAGGCAGTCTTTGGTAGACCTGAAAGTGGATAACCTCATGCTGCTGAAGTCATGGATCAACGATCCAACTCTAGTGAACTTCCTTGTAGCACCTAGCGGAGAGGTAGCACAAGAGTTGGTCGCAGAAGAGGCATTGGTGAATGCACGTCGTTGTGGTGATCTAGCTTGTGAGGAAGAGCTGGAAGACGAGGGTGAAGATGAGGGTACAGATGGGGGGGGAGGGGAGGGTGCAGGTGAAAGTGGGGAGGGGGGGGTAGCTGAACATGCAGAGACATAATCTCAGCATTCAAGACATGATGGCATGTTGATCACATTTCACTGGATACTTAGTGTTTGTGCTTCATTGACACCATTATTCCATGACAATGTGTGTGAATGTAAAACATGTGGGAAGAACTGAAGTCTGACAATCCATGCTCTGAGTAGACATAGAAATAAACAGTGAAAGACATGGTTAGACATTTTGACATGCATGATGACATTTTCACAGATCCGGATCCAAGATACGTGAATCCAAGGATCTGTTACCCCGTTCCGGATCCAGGTGGAGGACCCATATCACGGATCCAGATCCTCCTGAATCTTCGTGGATATGAACCATGTGAAGCCTTAGACAGGGGATAACCAAGGAGAGGACGTCGCATATCGAGGAGAGAATGATCCCGGGGTGGGGGAATAACATCAGACGACAATGACGAGGACAATGCCGGACACGGAGGGGAGGCTGACCCAGTGGGTGAGAGAACATCAGAGATGTTCTCTCACCCACTGGTAGGGGCACAACAGACGGGTGAGATGTAGGTGGCGTCGACAGACCAGGCGATGAAGATGAGCCTGAGCTGGGAGGATCCCCTTCCCAGCACAAAGAACCAAGAGAGGGCATACAGGGAGGCACAACGATCAGGGTCACAAAGAAAGATAGACTCAAAGAATAGGGCATCTCGCGACTCAATGACACGGTGATGTTGGAGATCCCAGAAACTCCTGGCCTTAGACTCGGCACAGATGCCAAGTAATGGGCAAAGGCGACCGTGACAAGACGACTTCCCATCGCAGATGTCTTCTACAAGTGAGACAGAGGCAATGCAACTCCACACTTGTGCAGGGTGAAGGTCAGCACGACGGCCATGCCACCATTCAAACGGTGTGACGGACCGTGGGAGAGGACTGGTCTAGACCCAAGCCATGTCGCTCATCACCTCAAAGGCAAAGATCCGCGACATAACTGACTCAGAGAGCAAGGCACACACGTCATCAGCACATGTGTACCTCCCCTGGGTTGGCGATGCCGAGCTTGCGATGCACGTTTGCATAGAAACACAGGTGGAACCAAGGGTCAAAGGCGGTTGCCAACACGTGGCGGTCGGTGCACAACTTTGCATACTTGTCCTGCTTGGTGATGCTTGATGTCATGCCCTCCTTCAGCTCCACCAATAGCTGTTCCTTGTAGTCAAGACGGCCAGCTTGACCTTGGCACCTGCTCTTGCGTTCTGCTGCCATAGCTTTCATGCCCCAGCTCTGCAAATGCTATTGAAGCATTCTCACACTTTGACATGTGTCTCCTAGCCAAACCCTTGCCGCTGTGTGTACGATCTGTGACTGTCGTCATCGTCTGACCAAGGCACTGACGCCTAGTCAGCGGCTGTGTTGCTAGGAAGCTTCTACGCATCTTCTCAGTTGGACCCATGGATATCTCAGCATTTTTTTATCCTTTTTTGGATATCTGAACTATTCTGCCCGTTTGTCAACTGTAATGCAGTTTTTGGTCTTTCGCTGACGTGGACTTACCTGAGAAACTGCGTAGAAGCTTCCTAGCAACACGGCCGCTGACCGAGCGTCAGTGCCTAGCCAGACGGTGACGACAATCACAGGTCGTACACACAACGGCAAGGGTTTGGCTAGGAGACACAAGTCAAAGTTTCAGAATGCTTCAATATAGCATATGCAGAGAGAAATGACAACTGACAGGTCCAGGGCATAAATACCTGCCGCGGCGCACGGCGGGTGTCGCACGCGGCAGTCCAAGAGCTGTCCTAAAACCGGCCCAAAACCACTGTTTTGGCCGTAACTCTGCGCACACATGTCAGAATCCTACGCCGTCTGAACCTAGACGTGCAGAATCAAAAGACGCACGCAACGACTGGTCACATGCATGCATCCATTGACTGACAGCGAGTATACAATGCAAAAACATGCAAATGGGGCTCATGCCCAGTCCGCCGAAAGGCGCCTGCAAGACGTAGAAGGCACAGCAAGGAGTCCCGGTGACATCTGGGGCTCTGGAACAGTGGTCGGTCAGCTCCAGACGGGTAGTCCACCGCCTGTCGTCGCGCCGGTGTCACCAGGGCCGCCTGCCTTAGGGATCTGCACGAGTATGGACACGGACGAGTGGTCACAGTAAACTGTACAGGAACGGCACAAAGCACAACACTCCCCCATGACCCGATGGTACGCATGTCCATACGCGTGTAGCACTGGTACAACCACATAGTGAGTGACACAGATAGATGAGACGGCAACGTACATCCCACACTCAACCACTGTCACGCACGGGGCGAAGCCCAACAGAACGAATGGCCACCAGGAACTTTCCGCGGGCAAGTGCCTTGGTCAAGAAATCAGCTCGCTGCAAGTCAGTGCCAACCCACATGATGGAGATCACGTGTCGCTCCACCAGATCACGAACGAAGTGATGATCAACCGCAATGTGCTTTGTGCGAGCATGACAAACACCAGAGTTCTCCGCAATGGCGAAGCACTCTGGTTGTCGCAGCGCAGCACAATGGCGGGTACTGACTGCCCGAGCTCAAGAAACAAGCGCTGCAGCCAAACTGCCTCAGCAGCCCCTGCCCCCAAAGCCACATACTTTGCCTCCAACGAGCTACGTGCGATGCAGCCCTGCTTCCCGCTTCACCAAGACAAAGCGGTACCACCGAGCAGAAACACGTAGCCAGTGCGACTGCGCCCGTCAGGACTCCAAGCCCAGTCGCTGTCAGTGTAGCCGTCATGGACCACCGAACACTGCCGACGAAAGCAGAGTCTGAGATACGGCATGGAGACCACGTACCGTACCACTCGCACAGCCGCGTGAAGAGCTCTCGCACGTGGAGCCTACGAGAACTGAGCGAGGAGGTTGACGGTGAACGCGATGTCGGGACGCGTGGTAGTGGCCAGGTACATCAGAGATCCGATAAGACGGAGGTACAAGGTCACGTCCACTGTCTCCCCCAACTGTGTAGGGTCATCCACCATCAGGGCATCCTGCCCATCAGGTGTGAGTGGTGTGGAAGCAGTGGGCACTGCACCAAGGAGATCGCTAAAGCGCTCCCCCACAACTCGTGCATATCGGGCCTGATGCAGCAACAGTGTCCAATGTCTGCGATCTTACACAATCTCCATACCAAGAAACACCGATGCAGGACCGAGGTCCTTCATCCTGTAGGCGGTCTGCAGGACAACCTTGGCCTCCTTCACGGCCTCCAGCGACGGAGACGCGATCAGAAGGTCATCAACATAGACCAGGATGGTGGTAAACCGCTCGGGTGTTGGTAGGATGAAGAGTGAGGGGTCTGCCTCACTCTCTACGTATCCTGCGCGAGTCAAGGTGCCAGTGATCTCCTGGTTCCAACACCGTGGAGACTGCTTGAGGCCGTACAAGGACTTGCGCAAGCGCCAGACCTTTTCACCGTCTTCAAAGCCTGGTGGCTGAGCCACGTAGATCTCCTCATCCAAAGAGCCATGGAGGAACGCGTTGTTCACATCCATCTGGTGTAGTTCCCAGTCATGCTGAGCTACTACACCGAACAGAGCTCGAGCTGAGGTCATGCGGCCAACAGGGGCAAAGGTATCAGTGTAATTAACTCCCTCAATCTGAGAGAACCCCTTGACGACCAAGCGGGCCTTGTAGCGTTCCAGTGAGCCATCTGGCTTCACTTTCTTGCAAAAGATCCACTTGACCTGAATCGCCTTCCTCCCAAGGGGAAGGTCGACCAGCTCGTAGACTCCGTACTCTCGGATAGCGCGAAGCTCATCCTCGCAAGCAGCTCGCCATGCATCAGCATCCTGCGATGAGAAAGCCTCCCTCAATGTGCCCGGGTCCGGCGCCATAGAGGGGGAACTCTGTGTGGCAAGTGCACACGCCTCATTGTCTGGCCTGACGGCCACGAGATCAGCAGCTGCGTCACAGGCGATATGGAACTCGCGAGTGACCAGGTCGTGCCCTATGGGGCACGCTGGGTGTACCTCTGAAAGCTCAGTGCGGCCACTCAGGCCTAAGGCCTTTGTGCCTTGATCACCGCTCGCGATGTTGCGAGAGGAACATCTGGGTCCGGAACCCGACGCTCGCCGAGCTCTAGAATCCAGTGGTCGAAGGCGACCACCGGGCTCACGGGAGTAACCGGAGGTGGAGGGGCGCACCTCAGGCTTAGGAACGGGTATGACCACATGGACAGGTACAACCACAGCTGGTGAGGGCTGAGACGAGGCAGTCGGAGATGCCGTGCGCGGAGATGCGTGTGTGGGGGACACTGAGCTGGGGATGACAGCGGGCAAGGCTGGCCCGGACACTGAGACAGGAGTGTCAGCCGACGTAGAGACAGGAGTGGGCTAGGCTGGGTCAGACGCCGGAACAGGGGTGCCAGTGGACACAGAGGGTGATGTAGGAGGAGGCGTGGGAGCAGCGGTACCTGTAGGGTGCGAAGCAGGCTGGACAGGCGGGATCTCTGGACCAACGGCAATGATAGCCGGATCATCAAGTGCTGGAGATCGAGAGGGGACTCAAGCGGACACATCAGCCTGGCAAGGAATGGTCGCTGGCAAAGAGGTCTCCCCCATCCGCCGAGGACCCTCACAGGAAGGGACATGGGCTACAGAGAGCGCTGTGATCGAAGTCAGATCACAGTATGTGAGTGACTAAAAAAACAGCGCGTCACGGGACTCAATGACACGACGGCGAGTGGGGTCCCAAAAGCGCCAGGCCTTCGACCGCGGGGAGATGCCGATGAGGGCACACAAGCGACCCCGAGGGGAGACCTTGGACCCCTGCTGGTCCTCGGTGTACCATACGGAGGCCAGGGATCCCCAAAAGCATGCGAGACGAAGATCGGCACGGTGGCCAAACCAGAGCTCGTACGGTGTAACATGATCCGGAAGCGGACCATGCGGGAGGCGGTTCCAGACCCAAGTCATGTAGGCGAAGCCCTCGAATGCGAAGGACTCCGGGAGACCGCACTCAGACCGCATGGCGCGGACCGCATCCTCCATGGTGTGGTTCCAGCGCTCAAATACACCGTTCTGCTGTGGGGTAGCAGGAGCGGAGACCTGGTGAAAAATGCCGTGCTCAGCAAAGAAGGAGTCCATCTCACCGAGGAACTCACCGTCGCGATCCGAGCGAAAGGTATGTAGCGTGTGGCGACACTGACGCTCAGCCATCACGAGCCAGAGCCGAACCGCAAGGGCGGCGTCGCTCTTCTGACGCAGACTGTAGACCCACCGCATCTGGGTGAAGTCATCAGTTTGCGTCAGAACATACCGGCCCCTCGCGGACAGCGACTCGACCGGGAGAGGACCGAGCAGGTCCGAGTGGACCAACTCGAGGGGCCTCAGCGCTCGAGAACGCGAATGAGGGTAAGTGCACCGGTGCATCTTACCCTGAGCGCAAAAAAGACAGTCGGTCTTGGGTGGCTTCTCGAAAGAAGCCACGTCAAGACCAAGAGCGGGCTGTGTCCGGATGAGCTTCGACACAGTGTCGGAGCCCACGTGACACAGACGTCGGTGAAGCAACCGCTGGTGTTCCGGGGATAGAACACCAGTGACAAAAACGCGACCAGAGGAGGAGGGAGAGCAAGGGGAGGAGGGCCGAGCAATGCGGTACAAATCATCTACGACTGAAGCACGCAGGACAATGCTACGGGTGTCAAGAGCAGTCACA